>PVLD010000839.1:0-88352 GCA_004027595.1 Dinomys branickii
CTTGGGTTTGGTCATCATTTTATCCCTGGCACCTAGCAACACAGCAGCACCCAGGAGGTGCGCAGTTTATCCAATACATACATACATGAGCGAGTCAGTACCAGATGCCAAGTCTCATTTACCTTTAAGGACTAGGGTGTTATCCTTAGTTCTGAAGCAACTGTTATAAAAGCTACACAAACTTGCTCTTAAGGATTATAAATCCCTAGACTCAGCTTCTGAAATTAGAGGCCTTGTCCTATTCTGATTTAAATATAAAGAGACAATAGAGTTGAGTGTGATGGCACATGCCCGAAACCCACAACTCTGGGAAGCTGAGACAGGGGGATCCTAAGTTCAAACCCAGCTTGGGCAGCTCAGTGACTAAAAGACCCTGTCTCAAAAATCTAAGGGGAAGCTGGGCATGGTGGCACACACGTCTGTAACCCCAGCACTTGGGAGGCTGAGGTTGAGGCAGGATGATTGCTGGGAGTTTGAAAACAGCCTGGGCTACAAAGCGAGCTCAAGGTCAGCCTGAACTGCATAGCTAGACCCTGTCCCAAAAGGGCAAAAAAGAAAAAAACAAACTCAGGGGAGGTAGGCCAGTGCTTAACACCAGATAGAGATGGAGGGAGGGAGGGAGGGAGGCAGAGAGGGAGGAAGAGAGAAGGGAAGGAGGAGGGAGGAGGAGAGGAAAGGGGGGAAGAAAAGGAAAATGAGGGGAAGGAGGAGGAGAGGAAGGTGCAAGAAAAGGAAAGGAAAGGGAGGGAGGGAGGATGGAAGAAAGAGGAAGGAAGGAGAGAGGGAATGAGTGAATGAACTTAGAAGTTAAGTTAGGCAGGGTGGGATGCACCTGTATTCTCAGCGACTCGAGGCTGAGGCAGAAGGGTCCCCTGAGTTAAGGAGTTCAAAGCCAGCCTGGGCAACACAGCAAGATCCCAGCTCAAAACAAACAAACAAAAACCCTCAAGATTTGCAGACATATAGGTTGGGTTCTGTCTAGTCTCCCAACACTTACTGCATGACCTAAGGACAAGTCACCTAACTTCTTTGCGTATGTTTCTTCATCTGTGAAACAGGAATAAAACACCACCCCCTTCAGAAAGTTGTGAGAGTTACCTAACAGTGTGTGTATCTGTGCCAGCACTGGGTCGCTCTTATTTCACAACTGTTAAAGGAACACTAATTAATGACATCACTAATTAGCTGTCACCCTCCACATATCACATCTCTAGGCAGGAAGAGGAGCGCGGGGAGAACCACTCACTGCAGAGACAGGGGCAGGACCAGAAAGGGTAAGGAACCTTCCAAGCCACGCCCCCAGGGGGGTCTCCTCACTCCCACCAGACCCCGCCTCCTAACAGCAGCTCTGCTCTGTCCCCCAGATCTGATCACCTTCCCAAGGCCCATCTGGGAGCAAGTGAGCCTCCTGCGGGATGTTCACATGTAAACCTTAACACTAAGGACATTAAAAAGCAGTTCTAGAAACACTTGGTAATGTCCTCTCCTGGAATTTTTCCATACAGAATTGTAATTCTCTTATAAAAAATGATTCTGGAAAAAGTCAACAGCTAGTAACGGGTGTTAGCAGTCTTTTGCCAAGCTGCAGATAAAAATCAACATTTTCTTCCTATTGCACAGTATCTATTATACATTCTGGTCCTTGTTTACACTTTCAGTTTCTCACACCAGAGAAACAATGCAGTATTTACAAGTGTGTCCAATTTATTTCACTTAAGAGTATGGGCTCAGTGTGCATCCATTTAGCTAGAAATGTCTCAGGCGCATCCTTCCCTATGGCTTCATAGTCCATTGTATAAAAGACCACATCTTCTTTATCAGCTCATCAGTTGATGTGCATTGGGCTGCTACCAAGATTTAGCTACTGCAAACTGTGCTGCTACAGACATGGGTGCGCATACATCACTGTGGTATAATGCTTTTAATTCTTTCGGGAAGATACCAAGAAGGGGAATATTTGGGTCAAATGGGACCTCCCGTCATAGCTTTTCAAGGAGTCTCCACACTGATTTCCACAGTGGTTGCACCAGTCTACACTCCCACCAACAGCGGAGAAGGGTTCCTTTCTCCCCATAGCCCTGCCACTTCAAATGGGAAGGGGAACTAGGGATGGGGAGAAGGAAGGAAGGAAAGGAAAAGAAAAAAAAAGGTGAGAAGGAAGGACAAATGGAAACAAAGCTTTTGTAAATAAGGAGGGGAAGAGGGGCTGAAGGAGGGTAGGGGAATGGGGAAACAATCAAGTTACATATGCATAGGTACAAATTCCCTATAATGAATGTGATCATTACTCATACTTTAAATGTACCAAGCTACTTAATTAAAAAAAAAAAAATCAACAGACAACATCTGCTGGTTAGTGTCTTCCAAAAGTGCTTAAATCTGTAGCATCTGCTACCCTTAGTATACTGGAGCCTAACATGTAATATCTAACTCAGTTTATTCATCATTTGACAGATGCTGACTAGCTGCTTACGGTGCTGACTTGTGCCAGGTGCTAGGCATGGAGCAGAAAACAGACATGGCGCCTCCTTTCCTGGGAAACAAACTTGCGTGTGAATTTACTTCTGGTAAATCACGATTATAATTCTGTGGCCATGCACTGTACACCTCACCAAGACAATGGTGCCCTGGATTCGTGCACAGCACACAACCTGCATATCTGAACATGGCTACAGCCCTAGAGTCGTAAATACAGGATTTCTCAACTACACAGCTGACATTTTGGGGGCGATACTTGTTTGTTGTGAGGGGCTGGCTTATACACTGTGTGATACGCAGCAGCGTCCCTGGCTTCTGCTCACCACACACCACCCTCAGGTGACAACCAAACACGTCTTCAGATACTGCCAAATGTACAGGAGCAAAACTGCCCCTTTTTGAGAATCGCTGCCTGACATTAGTAGCTAGTAACCAGTAAAGGCAGAACGAGGCCCCAGATTTGTTTCTGTTTTTCTCAACATGATGCTTTCATCGCGGAAGTAGTGCATATGCATCACAGTCAAAATCCAAACCCAGAATCTCACAGAGAATAAGAATTCTCCCTCTTCAACTCCTCTCTCCCTGCTAAGGGTAACCACTGGTCTGAGGTGTAGACCTTTTCAATTCCATGCACGTGTGCACCCCCCTACCTCCACACACGGAAGGACCAATGCTTTCCTCTTAAATTCCACAAGGTGACTTTTCCATTTAACACTGTATCAGGAGGTGCCCATCCGTCTCCGCTCCATCAGCCACCGAGAGGTCGACATTGCAGGATCCCCTGCCTTATCTTAGCTTTCTCCGTGGTTAGGTGTTTTCAGTGTTCAGTTTGGGCTTATTTCTAATAGTGCTACAATGGCAAAATGCTGTAATTAACATCTATTTTTCCATGCTTATGCAGGCATGGACTTTCAGATGTGGAACTACTGAGTCAAAAGTATGTATATCTTAAATTTTGCTAAATAGCGCCTGCCAATAGCCTTCCCTAATTTCTTCACGGGTTGCTCTGAAACAAATCTACCTAAAGCAGCCCACAAGAGTGATACTGTATGTCCCCAATTCATAATTAAGCTATTCCCAAAGTAGTTAATGCTCACAAGTCTCCTTTTTAAATAAAAAGTAACTTTTTATTCCTTTTTTAAAAACCTTCTTTGCAGCAGTCCCAGGAAGGCTATTCTAACCCACAGCAAGATAAAGCAGTGAACACAGCCACTTTGTTACTGTGAGGGGAAATAAATGTGTACCATGTCCGGCATTTTCAACGTGGCAAATAAGTATGGTTTTAGTATCACAGATGAAATGCAGAGGATTTCTTTTTTTCATGTCAGGATTTTCATTATATTTTGCATCAATTTTTATCACAAAATCATAGGATAAAGCAACACTGGAACTGATACACCTTGGTCAATTTAATGTGACATCTTGCCCTCTCAGAACACTTGCAGTAAGAAAAAGACCTTAGATGGTGTTAAATTCAGGCCCAGTAGATAGTTCTCAGGGAGAGAAGACCAAAAAAAAAGTTAAAACGTCATCAGATCAAGTAAATGCAGAGTTCGCTACTTTAACGTGGGGACAGATTTCTCAACAGGCAATAAATGTGTATGATGGATGAGCACAGTCACAGCATGTGAGATAAAAAATATCCCCGCATGAGAAGCTGTGCGGCCTGTGCAACCTCGAGAAGGCGCTGCCAACGGAGCCCTCAGAACGGGCCAGCTGCGAACAGGACCGGGAGGAAGCAGCAAGGGCGAAGACAGCTGCCTGGCAGGAGAGCTGCTGCACGCTTGCTTTTCTCCCCCGACAGTCTGTGTTGCCTCAGCGACAGCTTGTAAAGTCGCTGCTGCCTTAATCGGTGTCATCAGATCCACCTGAGAATTCACTCACTTGTGCCTAGCAAGGAGGAGTCAGAAGTCCTGCTGCTTAGAGCATGGAGCTCTGACCAACACCAACCACGACCTTGGGCTTGTTCGAAATGGGGAGCTCGGGGGCTGAATCAGCATTTGCACCCCAACAACATCCTGGGGATTCCTGTGCATGTTCAAGTTTGAGATCTTTGGTCAAAAAAATACAAAGCAAGGTTCTCAGGGCTGGGGAAGTGGAGGACGCTTTTGTTCTCTAGGACACGTCTGACAATATGTGAAGACATCTGCAGTGGGTGCAAGTGTTATCTCGTGGACAGAAGCCAGGGTGTTAAACAAGGCACAGGACACTCCTCTCCCACAAGAAAGCTTCTCTAGCCCCAAACTTTCAGAGGCTGAGAAATCCTGACAGAGAAGAAAAAAAGTTTTGCCTAATCCCACATAGTACATATATAATCCAAAACCTCAGGATAAACCTGCTTATATAACATTAAACTGAGAACAGATTTAGTTGCAATTCTTAGGAAAAATAATATGACCAGAAGAAGAATGTGCTGGGGCTGGGGCAGTAGCTTCATGGTTGGGCACTTGCCCTGCATGCAGGAGGCCCTGTGTTTGACGCACATCATCCAGAAGAAAAAAATCTTGGAGGAAAAAAATGCTCTGTACTGAAATCATATCCTAATTATAAAAAAAGTACTTGGTATATCTAATTTGTAATTATAGGTTGAAAAACAAACTTCATTCTGACAACTGATTGACAACCTTCTTGGCTCTCCATCGACAGCCCCTTTAATAGACTCAGGCGCCCGCACCATCCCAGGAGACTCAAGAATCTCCACCTGCCAAGTGCTCATGCTTTACCGCATAGAGCTCATTTAGTATCTGCTGTGCGATCAAAATAATTTTTAATTTTAAATCAAAAGTCTGACGTACACTGGTAACAAAAGCTGAGCCAACAGCCACCGGGTGTACATTTGTTAACTTCTGAAAATGTTAATGAAATAACTAAAGGTAAGAAGAAGAAAAAAGCTTTCACAGCTCTCATTTTTCTACAAATTATTTTATTTTCTTTTGAATGAAGAACTCAGCTACTACATATGCTAAAAATACAGTTTCAATCATTTAAAATGTCGCACAGCTACTATAACTGATTAACGACTCTTTGGTTTCCATAAATCACTTGTCCCCATCACAGGTCGGTTCAAGACTTATATTATCTTAATGTACTAGTAAATTACGCCTTAATACGGACAAAATTGCCAGCTGGGCCGCAGAGCTCTGTGACCCTCCATCAGGCAAAGAGGCGCGGCTGCCAGCTGACAGTTCCATCTCTATGGGCAGGGACTGGCTCAGAACCCTAGAGAGCATTACAGGCATCTGAGATGAATGTGAAAACAATACAATGCACACAGAAAAGCAAGGACAATGGAATAGGACCCGAGAAACATCTACTATCGCCCTTTCGTTTTAAAGAAGGAAAAATAAAGCATCAGCAGGGTCAAGGAACATGCCAGGGAAACAACCAGGGTCCTCTGGACTTGCAGACGCCCTGCCTTGGAGGCAGTTGTATACAACAGCCTATTAACATTCCAAGCAAGTGTGAGATTCCATACCGACCTTTTCAATGCTGTATTACTGACTTCCTCCAGGTGATCATTTATTAAGAACACACAGAACCTTAGGGTTTCAGAGCAGGAAGGAAGAACCTTTAATGACCTTTTGCCTATCGTGCGAGGAACTACCCAGGGGGTTTTACTGTTCCATTGGTCCCTTCCACAAACATTTACTAGCCTCCTATAATAAATTAGCGCTGGGCACACAAAGATTACCGCGTAAGACACACCGTTCTTAGGCACTCACACGAGGCGAAGAAAAAGGAAAGTATAAATGTAATACAAAAAGAGGGCTGGTATAAAAGTACTTACTATGTGGGGGCAGAAGGAAAGAAAATGTCACTTCTGGTTATAATACTGAACATCCACGACGCTTTACAGTGGAACAGATAAAACGTCTTTAAATGCCTAGCTTCACCATTAAAGGATAGGGAATAACCAACTTCAATGTCAGGCCCTGCGCGTGTGTGCGTGCGTGCGTACATGTGTGTGCGTGTGTCTGTGAGTCACCTAATCCGCTCCACAGCCAGAATTTGAATACAGGTTTGTCCAGCTGCAAAGCCAAGCTCCTTTCATCCTGCTCAACTGCAACTATCTCTGCACAGCATTGCACTCAACTCTTCCTCAACCTCTTTCTCTCCGTGTACAAGAAGCAATGCAGCCCGCAGTTAATCATCCTACTCCCGCAGGCTACTTACTACTGTACGTCCCAAAATCAGGAATCGAGGTTTAGAAACCCTAACGAAGGGGAAGCGAGAAGGGGCTGCGGTACTCGGAGTTTCCTCCTCTGCTCACCCTCGTCGCAGTGAGCTTGTGCTTTCTCCTGCTGAAAGACCCAGCGCTGCACGGGGGACCGAGCTAGAGGCCGGCTCCGCCGAGGAAACCTGCGGGGCGAGCAGGTCCCGTGGGAGTCCTCTCCGCCCCGCTGCGGAGCACGCGAGCCCCGAGGGAAATGAGTTGGCCCCGACATACCGCGGCTGCTGGCACAGGTCCGGCACGGGGGCAGGGGGCAGGGGGCGGGGGCGCAGGGGACGCGAAGCACCAGAGGCACGTGGGCACACGGCCAGGTCTGACTCTCCGGACCACGCCCCTCCCCGGTCCCACCCACATCCCCGCCCACACGCCGGGCCCCCGCCCCTCGCCCCGCGCGCCTCCGACTCCCTCACCTCTGGGCGCACCGTCCCCCACGCCCGCCGGGCCCCTGCGCCCCGCGACCAGAGGGACCAGAAGCAGGTGGAGCACGCGGGGCCCCGACGCCCGCACCGCCATCGTCCGGCCCCGTGCGGGAAGGTGGACCCTTGCGGGATGCAGCGCGGTTAGTAAGAGCGGCGAGACCTCGAACACCACCAACATTCGCTCCTCTGCCAAGAGCTCCTCAACCCAGGTTCCCAGCTCCAGGGAGCGGTAGGCACTCGGGCCCGCCCATGTCCCGCCCAACGCCGCGCCCCGGCCCCGCCCCCGCTTGCCCTTGGCCCGCTCATCTTTCCCGGTCCTGCCTCTGATTCGACCCTTCTGCTCCTAACTCCGCCTTCTCCACCTCAGGCCCCGCCCCATAGTATAGCCCAGTCGGGGGTCTGACTTCCCACACTTGAGATCCCAGCCTGCCTCGTATAGCAGCAGCGGGCGCCAAGTGAGCCCGGTCCGGACACCTAACATTTTGGACAAGCAAGGCGACCCCAGGCACGTTGTCCTTCCTCTCTAGGCCCGTTTTCTCTCCCTTAAAGGAGGAGACTAAACTAGAGGACTTGGACAGCTGTGACTAGAGCTCTGCCACCCATTCTGTCATACACGGAGCGGACACTAGGTGCTTCAGCCTCGGCAGTGCCACCGTGTCGCCGTCAATTAACGTGTAAACATCGGGGGGGGGGCCTTGATCTGCCTCAGAGACAGCGCGCTGACGGAGATGGACGGTGACAGCTGGAATCGCACCTCGAATCCCTGGGCCCTGCCCTGGATCTCATGCCTCTGTATCTAATTGATTAGAAAGCTTCATTTGGTTGAAGGGATTCAGGCAAATTATCCTAAACTGCATGGCAGAGCGTGCACTGACTGTTCACAGAAGTTACTGGGTTGGCACCTCTGAGATGCACCATGAGCCAGACTTGATAAATCTGGTTGCAGAGAATCTCAACAGCAACCTTGCTCAGTTAAGATCTAAGTAGCTCCGAGAAAATAAAACCAATACCTAAGGAAGCTGGTGTGTTTAAGCAACACATAAAGAAAAGGGGCACAGAAAAAAAGATACATGGGTGATAGCCAGGCTGGTCATTAATAATACTTTGAAAGGACAGCACTTAGCAACCCTTCACTGCAGATCTATATTTCATGCTGAAGAATTCACAGCCTTGAAGACACTTGGGCAGTTCACCCTAACAGTGTCTGCATGACCTCAGTGTTAGTCTGCCTCTGCAACTGAGGGACTTGAAAGAGAGGAGCAGAATTACTGCCAAAAGTCACAGTACCTGTGAGTGGCAAAACTAGAATTAAGGGGTTGTCAGCTAAGCCACTGTAACCATAATCAGAATTCCTAGACCTGCCCAGGGTTTTGCATCAAAAACCACAGGAAAAATGTATCAAAAACTGTTGCTTCTATCTGTAGTGACAGACCCCAAGAATGAGGTGCCCGTGGATGTAAAAGAGGAAGACAGAAGAGACAAGTGGGAGGCAGAAGTCTGGGGGCAGGGGGCGTACAGCCTGAGTCACCTTTTATTGAGGGGGAGCCAAGGGCATAGCTAGTACTGGGTGGATACCAAATGTTTTAGCGAGGGTAACTAAAGGATTATCCTCCACATGTAAGCCAGCACTTGCCTGTAATCCCAGTACTCAAGAGGCTGAGGCAGGAGGATTGTAAACTCAAGGCTAACTGGGACTGTATAATGAAGCCTTAGCTTAAGAAACTCTGACAAATAATAAACAAATCATTGTGTCCTCAATGCATTCTAATCAAAGAATGCCCTTCTCCACAAAAAAAAACACTGCTAGCTGTTGCTTTGTTTTTTTTTTTTTTAAGTAAAACTGTAATTTGCTGGCCACTTTAAAATCCAAGCAAATAATCACAGAATTTAATGTATGCATCTTGGATGTGTATTTCCTTTTCCCTAGGAGGATTCTTCATGCCGGTTACTCGTGGTTACTGAATGTGGTGGCCGCACTGGCTGATGACCAGGGCCTTCCCACTGCCAGGAGACACTGGGAAAGCAATGCAGTGAAGACTGCTGCCTGCTGCTGCTGCTGCCGCTGCCACCTACAAAGTTCCCCTAAAGTAGCATCTGCCCGCCTGTTTCCAAAGAGACTGTCCAGTTCTTTATAAACTCAGGTTCTCTACCACCATGTTTCTCCCAAAGTAAGACCTCGATGGACAAGAATCAGCCTTGAGAACTAGAGATCAAAAATGCCAGCCCCGATCAGCCTATCCTTGCCTTACCTGCCTTGCAGAATAACCACCAAGCAGGAAAATAGTGATGACCAGAACGGTCTCAAACCTGGGACCTGACTTGACCCAAGTACTCCCTCCGTGATCCTACCGGTTTTCCTGGCTTTACATCCCATCCGTGTACTGACAGAGGTTCATACTCAGGTGCTGATACCGCCTCTGAGCTCCCAGATATCTGACGATCAATTCGACAACATTACCATGTGGACATGTCACTTAGCATGTTCCAAACCACTCTGTCCTCTTCCTATTCCTGTCTTAGACAAGGGTTCCACCATGCAACTCGTTACTCAAGCTAAAATGCTGGAGCTCAGTTCCCTCCTCTGCTTTACCCACCATATGTGATTCAATATTAAATGCAAGCCAGGCATGATGGTGCATGCCTGTAGTCCCAGAACTTGGGGGACGGAGGCAGGGCTGCTGAGAGTTCAGGGCTAGTCTGAACTACAAAGCAAGACACTGTCTCAAAAAGAAAAAATGCGATTTATCTTGAATTCACCTTAGATCCTTATGCTGCTTCTCCTGTCACATTTAGCTTAGATTCCTCTCTTCCCCTGCACTCTCCAGCACATTCTGCCACCTGAAACAAAAACAGAGCCCCAAGTCCTGGCCGTGATTCCTAGAGGAGCCCCCCCACCCTCACAAACTCCACATCGCTCTCCCTTAGTACACCTTGACAGCTAAGAGTCTTCCTCCCCTGCCTTGCTAGTTTCTGTTTCTGCTTCAGCCAGGCCTGTCCTCTCTCCAAGAGCACCCGGACCTGTCTGAATTGGATCCCCCACACCTTGCCTGTTAGTCCCCGTCTCGGCCTGTTCCCTCCCCTTACTGCACCGCCACAATCTGTCATTCCCTTCTCTTTGGTGTGCCCCGTGTCTGATTGCCTCCAGATAACAGGCCCCGGGCTGGCAGCTTACTTTATTCCCGGGTGAGGCCCAGTATACTGAGCGCACACTAGATGCCCAAATGTTTGTTGGGTGAATAAATGAGTATTAACTCATAGCCAGCGAATTAGAAAGTGGAGAGTCATGACTCAAACCCAGGTGACCTGACTTTATTCCCTACACTAAATCTCTCTCGTGAAACCCCATTGCTAGTCTTTAAAGTTATGCCTAAAAGCCCACCTGGCAGAAAGAGGAAATTAGTGAAGTGCTTAACACAGTGTTCAGGAATCCAGTAAAAAGGAGCCACTATTATTTGTGTGGCAGCCATTCCCTGATGTGACTGTGCACTGACAAACTCCTATGCAAAGGGCAGTTGGTACTTTGGAGTTATAACAGAGCACATGGAAAAGGGATTAGGAGCCCACAGAAAACAGCGGAATCCAAAATAAATGTTAGCACTGGCGTGCAGTGTGGTCTGCTAAGTCGTCTTTTATATTGCTGTTGTTGTTGGCTTTTCTTTTTTATAATGGGGTCAGCTGAGCTAAATCCGGAGCTAGGCAGCTTTTCCGAATCTTCCATTCATCATCTACATTATGGTTTGGTGATAAATTCTGCTGGAAGCCTTTAAAGATGAAAGCCAAACTGAAAAGTTAATTAAACATACAAATGGATGCAGTCAGTTTTACTGCCGAAATTAAATACATTTTATGAATTAAAAGAAAAACAGCAAGTATTGATAGGCTATTAAAATGCAATCTTTCAAAAAGAAATTATATAAAAAGAAAAAAATCCCTTTCAAAGCCTATTTGGCCACAATCAAAATGTAAAAGTGCAGGCATATTTTTAATTCAAAGCACTCCAGGGAAGAAAATTGAGTGGCCATATTACATTGTTATAACTAAATACGATAGTAGTACATAAAATCAAATATCACACAAAAATATAAGCCATACATAAAGCTCATCTATCCCAATAGAATTTAATACTATATTCCACAATGTCACAGACCCAATTACCAATAGAAGGCAAAAGTTAGCAAGGAAATGGCAATTCAGCTACTATACAGTAAATTATAACATAGCCTGGACAAATATCAGCTCTTAGTAGAAGCGAAGATGTTATTTCCACCTTAGAAAGCTCCAATGCGACATCCCTTGTCCTCTAAATCTTAAGATCTGTTAAGTCTGAGAGTGGTGAATCACTTTATGAGAGGACTTTTTCCTTTTAAAACAAATCTGGACTTTTGTAAAGTTCTTCGGCAGAGTTACAGTTAGTCACATGTCACTTAGCCCCAGGGCTGTGTTCTGAGAAGCATGTCATTAGTGACCTCCACAAGTGAACGTCATTGAGTGTATCTATACAAACTAGCTATAACCACAATGAGCACTATAATCCCATGGGACCCCTGTCATTGATACAGTCCACCACATGTATTTAATACGCAAGATCTCAACACTTAAATTTATTAGACTATTATAAATATTATTGGTGGGAGATCACCAAGCTCCTTGCCTCCATCTTTACCTGACCTTTACTTTGACCCTGTTTACTGAGATATGCAGAGCTGGCTATCTTGAAACAAGGTGTTCCCTTAATTGGCCAAAGAATGTGATAGAGTCCAGCTGAGGTGCCAATGAATCTCCGAATAGCAAAGTGGATCAGAATTGTCCCCTGCTGATGGCTGGAATGGGGGCTTGAGCAAGAGCCTGTGAGATTCCAGGATTAAGACATGAGATAACATCTCAGCTGAGGCTGTCGCACCCAAACAGAATTATACCTTCCTGGCAGTAAAGGTGCCAGCCTTGCATGCATCAAGTTATTTGTTTTTTGTTGTTGTTATGGGTTTTTTTTTTTTTATCTTTTTGAGACAGGGTCTTGCTGTGCAGTTCAGGCTGGCCTTGAGCTCACTTTGCAGCCCAGGCTGGGCTCGAACTCACGATGATCCTCCTGCCTCAGCCTCCTGAGTGCTGGGATTGCAGGCGTGGGCCACCGTGCCCGGCCATTTGTTGCACCACTAATTGGAGGGCCTTTGTGCCTGGTACAAAAGTGCTCTGTTTCTCCTTATAACTACGCCTGCAAAGTTTCTCTTCTCTAGCTCTGCCATGACCCCCATCCGCCTCCCTGACTGATACCAATAAAAACTCTCAGACTTTGTTCCGCAAAGAGCACTGGATCATCCCAAAGTTTCGACTGCAGATTTTTCTCTTTGTCTTTCTTTTCATCCGTGTGCTATATTGCCAGGTAGGAGAATGATACCCACCATAGAGGTTTGTTAATTATCATGTTACATGGTCTATAAATGATACCCTATTATAAATTTATTTTTTAGTGGTAGCGAGGCTTTACATTTATTAAAGGTAGGAGAAGAAACAGGTTCTGCGACCTCTGTGACCGACTCAGAGTGACTTTAGGTCAAGTAAAAGTAAGGAAAGAAAGTGCACTCGCTCTATAGCAGGGGGGTGGATGACTGTGAAGGAACAGAGTTATAAATTAATAAATTAAACAAGAAACACATGCCCTGTTAAGAAAGATAAGAGTTTAATATCTACAAGACACAAATGTAAAGATTCACTGCTGTGCAAAGGACAGAACTTAAATACTCTTCCCCAAGGTGAAGTTTGTATCTCCCTTACACTTTTTATTCTTAATACGAGAGGTTTTTCTAGATATGGCTACATATGCCAAAGGTGAGTACCAAAGTACAAGTTATACTACAGGTAGAGACCACAATGTTTCCAGGTGTTTGCACCTCACGCCATTTTAGGATTTAATTCATTAATGGCAAATTTAATTATTCTTAGAGTCAATCTCTGACTTGCATCCAGAGAAAATATGAAATACTGATCTTCAAAAGCACACACACACAGAGCTGGGCATGGTGGCACATGCCTGTGATCCCGGGGGGGGGGGGATCCCAGCACTTGGGAAGCTGAGGCAGGAGGATTACCACAAGTTTAAGGGCAGCCTGGACTGCATGACTGAGACTCTATCTCAGAAAAATAACAACAACAAAAAATCAAAATCAAACACATTTCATTTCCACGTGTAATTTATGAACCACCACACAACGCTTTTAAGGGAACTAAGGATATAACAAAATCAAAATGGAGCTGCGTCTCTGAGATGGTTTGGAGCTCTGCTCTAATTACCCAGTCTTCTAATTTATTTAGTGAAGGTTCACTTTCCCATCTAGCTTCATTTCCCGTGCAGTACTAATGGACATCACAGTTCCTATATGCACAAAAAATTAGAGCAGATGAGCAACCTCTGAGCAAAACAAAAAGCTCCCCGGGAAGGTTAGAGTAATGCATGGCATTGATTGTTCCAGAGATTTGTCTTTAATCTAATTCTGGCCACCGGATCCAATCTCTTAAACTTGGAAACCTTTGCTTATTCCTGGGTCCGCACAGCTCTCCTGGGTCCTCAACGGCTCACGTAAGCCACACCTGTTCCTATTCTTCCTTAAACATGCCTGACTCATGTTAGGATTTTTCCACTTTTTGAAAAGTGGGAAACAAAGCCACCTATATAGAGAAGCATATTTGAATCCTCAGTTGTATCTGACCTTCTCCGTTGTTAGTGGAGCAGGGTTGAAATAGTTTGTGCTTTCATCATGTACATGTTCTTTCCAATGCTCAGCAGAACAAAGGATCAGGGAACACAGACTGTTCTTTGTATCTTGCGAAGTGTGCAGCCTTTTGTATCCGGTGTCAGATAACCATGGCTTTGAATCCTCTGTCACTTCCTAGGCACTCATTCAAAAATATTTGAGAATCTACTATATGGCAAATTCTAAGGATGAGGCAGTGAACAAGATAGCAAATGTCCCTCCCTTTGTGGAACTTACTGCCTAGGAGAGGAAGGCAGACAGCAAACAAGATGACTTCAGAATTCATAGAAGGTACTGGTATAGGGTTGGGGATTCTACTTTAGATTGGGTGCTCAGAAAATGTCTTTCTGTCAGGTGAGCTGAGTTAGGATCAGAGATGGAGGAAAGGGTAGATGCACAGAATGCAGGGGAAGAGGTTTCCAAGCACAGAGGTGCCGTGAGGTGAGGACTCTAAACAGGAAAGAGCTGAGCGGGAGGGAGGTGGAAAGGAAGACGATGTAAAACCTTGTCAGCAGCTAGGATGAGTGGGGTAAGGGCTGCCCGTGGCGAGGATAATGAGATGGATTTTATTCCAAGGACAAAGGGAATTGTGAATTTTCCAAAATGATTGTGTCTTGCTTTTGTAATCAGAAAAGGTAACTTATTAGATTGTTTGCGACTTGTGAGATCATTTATCCTGCTTCTCCCAACAAGCATGATTCTGAGTTTTTCAGAGAATGTTATTATGTAAGACTCCTAGGGACAGAAACTAAGACTTGGCTTCTCTTCCTGTTAGGTATAAAAGAAGTTACAGGAAAAATCCTCCTGCCAGGATGAAAGGGAAGTGAAAATCTTCTCCAACTGTGAGACCCATTTTAGCGATAACTAACAAAATCATACACAATTATTCAGATAATCAATGCATTTTCCACTTTCACAGGGCTCTTACAGGAAAAAAGAGGGTACTATTGACACCTTTTCAAATGCCTATCAAGGGAGCCAGTGATATAGCTCAGAGGCACAAGCACCTGCCTGGCAAGCACAAGGTCCTGAGTTTGATTCCCAGTGCCAAAAAAAAAAAAAAACAGAACAAAATAAAAAACAAATGCCTGTCACTCATATGACTGTACGGTATGAAAATGGACTAAAAAATAAACCAACATGTACCCCCCCCAATGTTGCATTTAGGTGTATACCCCCAAAAAATTAAAACACATGTCCACAAAAATCTTATGCCTGAGTGTACATCGCAGCGACATTCATAGCAGCCATGAAGTGGAAACCACCCAGATAGCCAGCAACTGATGAACGAACTAACAGAATATAGAAAAACCATACCATGGAATATTACTGAGCAACGAAAAGAAATATAATTTGGTAAACAAGCAAACAGATGAATTGCTGATGCAGATTATATTGAACCCCGAAAACATTATGGTAAGTGAAAGATGCCAGTCATAAAAGTCACACAATACATGATCACACATTATATGCAGTATCAGATCTGTAAAGACATAAGAGAGATTCTTAGTTGCCTAGGGTAAGGATTTGATGTGATAGCCAAGGAGTCCAAGCCTTCTTTTTGGAGTGATAAAAAGAGTCTAACCTTGATTGTGCTGAAGATTCCTCAATTCCCTCTGGTCCCCTATCTGCCTTCCTCGCCTATTTCAATAGCCTTCCGTCTCCTTCCATCTGATCTTATTCACTCTGTGAACACACCAGTTATTGAAATATACAATTTAAATGAGTGAAGGGCATGGGATGTGAATTACAGCTCAGAAAAACTGTTACCAAAAATAAAAAGTGGGGCTGGAAACATAGTTCAGTGGCAGAGTTCTTGGCAAGTGTATTGCAGGCCCTGGGTTCTATTCCTATTACCCAAACTGATGAACCATCTAAGATAGATAAGTAGTGACCTTATTTCATGTAATTCTATTTTTTTTTTTTTTTGCGGTACTGGGGATCGAACTCAGGACTCTGTGCTTGCTAGGTAGGCGCTTATTCCACTGAGCTATATCCCCAGCCCTTTCATGTAATTCTAAACTCATTCAAGAATAAACAACTTCTACCAGGTGTGGTGGCACATGCCTGTAATCCCAGCCCTCAGGAGGCTGAGGCAGGAGGATCACTTCGAGTTCAAGGCCAGCCTGGGCTACATAGTAAGTTCAAGACTAGCCTGAACTGATGAGACCCTGCTGTGAAAAGCAAAAAAAAAAAAAAAAAAGACACCTTCCAAGTAGTCTAAATAATGGAATTAAAGTGGTATGATTAATTTAAATACTGCCCTTAAGAAGTAGATTAACAGGTCCAATGTTGTGGTGCAAGCCAATAATTCCAGCTACTCAGAAGGCTGAGGCAGAAGGATGACAAGTTCAAGGCCAGCTTGAGTAAAAAGAAAAAATTAACTACTTGTATTTAAAGTGTGTGTTAAATGGTGATAAAAACCACAAATTTGCTATACATTTTGTCATGGGGAAATATCTTTATATGCATTATACTAACAATAAGAGTGGTGATTGATAACTTTGCATATAAGTACAAAAACCCCTTCAGTGTATCAATATCAAAAACAAAAATATAGATGCTAAAATGAGAAAACATTTGCCACACGGATGACAAAGAGCTATCCTTAAAAGAACTCACAAATGAATTCTGAGAACTTGAACACTCTGATAGAAAACTGGGCAAAGGACAGACAGTGCACAAAGGAATACAAATGAACAAAATCTGGAAGAAAAATGGAGAAAGCTTTTGACACGGTCCTAGCCTAATGTGAACACTCAGCGCTGTTTGCTGAGTTCCATCTGTCTCTGCTTGTTTTCAAGTTATAAGGACAGTGAATTAGGCCCTGGGAGGCATCGGTTCTTCTGATCACGCAATGCCTTGTTACAGCAGATTGGAGCAGGTCTGACTGGACCCCGGCCGTCCTTCACCCTTCCTCCCATGGCTCCTGCCACACAGCATCCCCTCTGGGCCCCTATCTGTCTTCCTTGCCTATTTCAATTGCCTTCCACCTCCTTCCATCTGATCGTCTTCACTCCCAGAATCACTGTTTGAAACCAATTAAAGTTATTGCCTCTTTTTACATTTTTTATTAGTACGTTTGCAGGACGCCACGGGGGAGCTGGCGCTTGTACGTAACGCATTTTCTTTCTTTTTCATCCACTTCCTTTTCCTCCCTGCTCTGTCCATCTCTCGGTCCCACTCCCTTTGTAAAAGATCTATCTCCTTGTTCTTGTTAGGTCTCTTTTATTTTGCTCTTTATTTGTACTTTGGCTTCCTCATGTGACAGAAACCACGCAGCATATAAGATTGTCTGTTTATTTTGCTGAACATTATGGTCTTGAGGGGTAAAAGGACTCATTTGTCCTTTATAGCGGAATAGTACAAATACCAAAGTAGTACAGATACCAGTTTTTCTCGTCTGTTGATGGACATAGAGTCTGTTTTCACGATTAGCCATGACGAATTGTGCAGCTATAAACATGGGATCTGCGCTTCTTATTTTCTGGAAAATCTCAGTGACCTCTGCCTGGTAGAAGCACAAAATCATTGACTCTAGGAACCTGCACAGCTATTTGTCTCGCACCCTGGTATTACCTTCCGTCTTTCCCGACATGCTGTGCTCCAGCCCCGCTGAGAACAGATTTTCCATGACTGTGCCCCTGCAGTCCCTTCCTTCCCCCACCTCCCAGCCTCCCTGCACAGCCCTGCAATCTGGCATCGCTCCGAGGTGGTGAGCAGGGATTCCAGCCGCCTTGCCAGCAGGACCCTGGGTTAGGAGCCGAGGGTATCCCACTCGCCATGTGTCGCCAGCACCAGCATCACCAGGAACACAGTGAGGGAAATCTGTCTGCTTTTTCTTTTCTTTCTTTTTAAGTGTAGAGTATTTTTGCCCTGCTAAAACAAATCCTTTAATGGAATTTTCAAAGTGCTAGACTGTAGAAACTCTGGAGCCCTGAGAAAAACACCAGAAATAAAATTATACACAAGAATATAGAATTTTTTCTCATCTACTTTAGTTTTTAAAGTATGAGTTGAAGCTGTCCAACATGAAATCAACTCAAGATTTTGAGTTTAAAGATTTGACTACAGATGTAAAATCTAGCTCTCCTTGGTTCTCTGTCTGTCTGTCTGTCTGTCTGTCTGTCATGGTACCAGGGACTGAGGTCTTCACAACGAGCTCTATCTCTAGATTGCAGTTGTAAAGCAGGGAATAAACCCCACAGTTTTGGGGCAGCCTCTCTGCACCAACCCTTTCGCTTTCATCCCCAGCGTGAATTAGCACACGTGAATATGTTGAAAATTGTCTATTGTTAGCATCAGGTTCTGAAGACTCACTCCCAGTGTGGTGGTGAGATGTCTAGGCCAGTGACAGTGAACCTTTTAGAGATGAGCGCCCAAACTGCAACCAAAGACCCACGTATTTACCACAAAGTGCCAATACTGCCACTAAACCTGAATACTAAGCTTTCAGTTCAGAAAAAACTCCTACACTTGGCTCACGTGCTGACAGGGCTCTGCACGCCCCCCACAGCACGCACGCCTCCCACAGGTTCGTCACCACTGTGGGCAAGGCGCTCTTCACTACTATGGTCTTTGGGACACTGTTCTAACTTTAGGGTCTTGAGGGGTGGTCAGAATTCAGAAACCTGGCTGGAAAGGGGCTTTTTAGGATTTCACTCCAGCACATGGAGAGGCTCTCATCGACGCTTGTGGCCTAATGTGCCTCAGTTTCTGTTCTAGGCACTGGGACACAGATACAAAACAAAAACCAAGTCCCTCCTGTGAAACCTGCTCTGCTGAGGGAGACAGACAGATGCACCAGCTGGTGATGAGCGCTGCAGGGAAAGCGCAGCAGGGAAAGGGATGGCTCTGGGGCCAGAGGAGATGTGAGAGCGGGCAGCACAGACACCCCCAGCGCAGGGCACCCCCAAAGCAGCAGGGCTGGCGAGGCACAGGCCATGTGAGGACAGAGCCTGCGGGCCAGGACTGCCGGAGACGCATTCAGACGCCCGCACTCCAGGAAGACAGAGCTGGTGGAGACGCAGCAGGGCCTGAACAGAGCGTCACGCGTCACGACCATTGCAAATAACTTGATACTTATTAAGAAGGCAGGAAGGCTTGGAAGGTGCTGGGGCAAAGCAGCAGCACATACTGTATTTTAAAAGGATCCCTCCAGCTGCTGTGTCAGCTGCACATGGGCAGGAAGTGGAGCAGGAGGCCTGCTGGGAGGCTGCTGTAAGAGTGCGTGAGAGGGAGGCTGCGTGGACTAGATCATCCCCGCTCCCTCTATAACGGGAACTTTTAAAATTTAAAAATCAACTAGTAGTAAGACACCATATTAGAACAAAATAAGATCATGTAGCCCACCACGTACCTTGTCTGTTAAGACTCACACAGCCTTGACGGACTAAACCGGAGATAACCTGCCCCAGCTCAGTTTGAATCCAGCTGCACAGCCTGTACTTGCCGTTTGCTGGCTTATTTCAAGGACTTTCTGCTCCACACGGAAGAATAGCTGACGTTAACCAGTAAAAATTCACCACGCTTCTCAGCTTTTGTATCTCCTGCTTGCAAAACCTGTATAAACTATGCCCAAAGCTGGCTCGGGGTTGATGCTTTGGGAGCGATCCCCCATCAGCCCTCCCTGGTGCAGAGTGTGTTCCATTTCGGACCCGTACTGGGTTCCGTAACATCTCCGTGGTAGGTGGCTGGATTTACCAACTTGCTGTCTAACTACCGTACTTCGGGGTGACAAGATTGAAGCAAGTTCATTTTAAGGTGTACAACCAATCCTTGTGAGCAGATTGCATGTTTGGGAACTCACAGAAATTTCCTGGTAACCCCTTATCAATACTAAGAGGTGGGGGAACCCAGTATCAATGCAGTGAAGTAGAAATAAAGATAGGGAGGAGACAGGAAACTCAATTTTTTGTCTCCCTTACTACCTTGAAACTGGGTTGGATCCGTTTGGCTCTGCCTGTAGGCATGTTAGGAGTGTCTGTATGATAAGGTTTCCCAGCCCTACATTTACCTAGTCTACCTTATCATCCCCGCGCAATACTGAGGACCCCTGATAAGGGCAACCAAGTGAAGTCCAGGGCTTGCTGGGACACCCAATTGCCAGTTTTCACAATGTCCAGTCCCGGAATCCCCTGGAGCAATGCCCGAGAGACTCCCAGCCGACAGCCACCTCAGATTCCAGGAAAAACAAGAGCCAGCAGACTCCCATGATGACATCAACCCCCCCAAGTGGGAACAAGGACCCCATGATGGAAGTGAGGCCACCCCCTCCCAAGCAGGAACACTCCTCTCCTGGATACTACATCGGCCCCAGGCCATGACACTTCCTCTGAGATAAAGAAGGCACCTTGGCTAGCTCAGGCATTGTGGACCCTGGCCTTGTCCATCGGGGAGCAGCGGCTTGAGGACCTGCACCAGCACGAGCCCCTCCCTACACACACTGGGGGCCTCGCCCCTTGCGCTTGCTTTCTCCTTCTCCTAGTGCCTCACTCCACTGCACCCTGAAGTTCTCCTATGATGTTAGTCAAGAATTTACGTGGGCCAAACTGAGGTCCCCATCTTGTCTCTGGGGGACCTCCTTGGACCCCATCCGACGATGGCAGTGCTCTTGGTCATTTGCTCACGTGCATAGGTCATTGAGGTTTTGAGTAGCCCAAGGAGTATGATCCTAGCTGAGGTGTAACAAGATGACACTTTGCCTGGTTTTCTGCTCTCAAACTGTAAATGTGGGGATTAGTGTCTGGCTTGTGCCATGTTTTTCCGCGTTCTTCTTCCCGGTAACTTCACAGCATACGGTGATCAAATCCAGCTGAGGTACTGTTTAGTGTTCCCAGGCACACGGTCTGTGATGGGCCTTGCAGGGAAAGTTCTCAGGCACGGTTCTTTTGGCAAGGGCTTTAGTGAGCCTCCCGGTGTGAAGCAAAAACACAGTTGAAGTAGATACAAGCTGATGACTATGCCGTGACCCAGGCCTGCAGGAGCCAGGCCCAGGGCTGGCTCCTTACCTCCTCATACAGCACTTGACCTAGCTTGTTTGGTGGAGCAAGGGATCCAGCTCCAGCCTCTGCTCCACTGAGCCACACTCCAGGCCCCATAGTGACTAGAACACAACTACCAGGAATGAGTGCCTGCTGTACTGATTTACGTTTCCCAAAAAGCAGTCACAAGGGCTTGGGGACACAGCCCACACTGAAAACTGCAAGGAACTGCTGTCCCAAAGCGCACTCGAGCTCCACACCTGCTTGCTGCACAGCAGCTGAGACGGGCAGTAAGTGAAACTCCTGTTCTGGTTCCCACCCCGCCGCAATGCAATCACCCAGAGGTGGAGTTGACATGGATTTTTCCTGCCGGGTTTTAAAGCTCCCCAGGTGATGCGAGTATGCAGAGCCTGTTCTCAAACTTCAGCTTGCACATGAGTCACTCGGCTCTATTCCACCCCTTGACGCTGAGCAGATCCACGGACCACAGCGTATGCGGCTTGGGCTGGATCACTTCTGTGAGGTCCCAGAGACTGGGGCACAGGGCTGCGCACAGCCTGACAGTGGAGCTCCCGCAGCTGTTCACAGCTCAGTTCTGCTTTTCTTTTGGCTGTGGTGCTCGGCTGCTGACTGGGCAGCCTCGGTCCTAGCTGCAGAGCCTCCACCTTCCTTCCTCACACAGTGTCCCTGTCACATCTACCTGTCCCCGTCTCCGGTGCTCCAAAGAGGAGCTTAGGAAGGTTCCTGGGTCGGGCTGGCTTTAACTTCATCCACAGATTAACACTTACTCAATGGCAGTCCCAGAAGGGTCATGAAAAGCTGGAGGGGTTCTAGTTGAAGGGACTGGGTAATAAGGCTGTCCTTAGGGATGACATCTTGTCCCAAGCTCCTACCCTTCTTGGGTTCCTGCCTGAGGTGAGCAGCTTTGCTCTACCACACCCGCTACTGGGGTTCCCACATGCCACAGGCCTATCCGTAACGGGGCCAGTGATCAGGAACAGAACCCTCTGAAACGGAGTCAAAATACCCTTTCCTCCTTACGCAGCAACAGACAGTTCTCGCTCTCTCTCGCTCTCTCGCTCTCTCTCTCTCTCTCACACACACACACACACACACACACACACACACACTATAGCACGGGTCCCTGCCAACCTGAGGACCACACCCCGTGTCAGGAACATAAGTCACAGTATACATAATGCATGAAAAGGAGGTCGTATGTATCAGTCCTGCCACCTATTGTTAAATATGGGCTGGGTATATAGCTCAGCGGCACAAGCACCTGCCTGGCAAGTGCAAGGTCCTGAGTTTGATTCCCAGTACCAAAAAAAAAAAATTACTACTACAAAGAACTTTTTCCTTTACTATTTCTTCTTTCCAAATTTTATTCCAAAAAAATGCGGTCTGTATGAGATTTAAGATGTCCATGAAGAGTGGTCATCGTCATTACAATAAAGTATTCAAGTGGACAGAAGAGACAGGGACCCACGTCTTATTTCTCCACTGTGCAAGTTGTTGTTGCTGTTGTTTTTAAAAAGCCTTCTTGGACTCAGAAGAATAAGACGATGTCTACACTGAGTGCCCCACTCAAGTTACAAAATCTTGGCCTCCACCTCCTATTTATCCTTTTCTTTCTGTTCTTTTTCTTTCTTTTCACGCTCAGCTTTAGCTTCTTCTTCCTCATGCTTTTTGATCAACTGTTCCACTTCTTTCTGCTTGAGAACTCTGATCACCGTCTTGCCGTTCTCTCTGGTTAATGTGGCGATTTCCACTAAAAACAAACACAACCGTGTTAGAGGCAGGTGGACTCAATGAGCAAACTCCACGTGCACCAGGGCTTACTCTCCTCACTGCGCTGGAGCTTTAAGTCACTACTTTCCCGTGTTTTAAACTTAACAGGATTCACAGGTACTTTTAAGGGAACACAGACACTTTGCTCTCACACTGAACACCACTTTGCCTACACATCTTCCTCCTCACCCACCCCAACTTTCTCAGCAACCATCTGCCATTCCCTTGGGACTAGTGCAGTCAGCACTGTTTACGCTGGCTTGCTGTTAGCTGTGCCGATCACAGGACCCACATCCTCCTTGCCGGACGCCCTGAACACTCAGCCAGTAGTGATGCTTTATTTAGGGATTTTCTAAAAAATAATCGCATAAAAAAATGGCTTTATAAAATAACTTCATGGCTCTGGCTAAGAAAGGCAGACTGATACACAAAAGGGGAAGGACTTTCTGAGCAGGGTGTCCTTGAAATTAGGTAGAAGGGCTTCCCTGATATTAGGAAGAAATCTGTAAGCAAGCGGTATTTTTTAAACAACACTAGGTGCTAAGTTATCCTACATCAAAATAATGTTAATTAACCACAAGTTTTGAAAAACCTCATTTAGAAGTGTTATTTTATATAGCCATACAACCTAAGTTGATTAAAGTATTTGAAATTGCTAACATGAGTTTAAAGTAAGAGATTAATAGATCCAGAAAAACAGGACAAGGTACAAACATGCAAATATTCTGACGCAGATAAAACACATCAGATCTAAGTAGCAATACATAATCATACACAGACTTTGTCATAGACAGAACCACTGATGCCACTGATGTGACTAATGAGGTCCTGCTATTACCTAAAGGAGCACATTGGACTTCTGAGTGCTGCGAACATTCAAGGTGAAGGGCAAGTGGGACTGTGACCCCACAAAGCAGTGCTGGTCTTGGTCAAGCCACTTAACCTTATGAAACCCCAGCATCCATGTTTAGGATACAGTACACAGCCACCTAACTCTGAGGCTGCGACATCCATGAACTAACACAACACGTTCAAGACCCAACACTCCAGCTGCCCAATCAGACGACGAGGGGACAAGAGTCACCTTTCTCAGCAGAGAGCTTACTAACGTCCATGGTCTTGTTCAGTACTTTGATAGCTAAGGCGAGCGCCGACTTCAGAGTCATTTCTCCTTCTTTGTAGTCCTGTTTCAACATTGACACGGCTGCCTACAAAACATCGAATTAACAAGCCTTTGCATTTAGGAGTATGGATTAGTCCAGAACGGTGGTGAACCTATGGCACACACACACTGGCTGTTTGTTATCACTGAAAGCTCTTGAAGGTTTGCCACCACTGGTCTAGAACCATCCCTGAAGCTTTACTGGCATTACAACTAGTAAAAACAATTTCAATGGCAAAGAGGGAGGACAGGAGGTAAGGTGAGAAGATGGACGTCACTGGTCTACAAAGGGAGTCCCTAACCCGGGTCCGCAGCCCCTAAAGGGTCCAGCCTAGAATTCGGGTCTGTGGAATGAGACATCAAGAAAAAAAAAATTGCATCTTTATTTTCACAATTTCTCATTGAAAACTTGTATTTAATTACAAACGTAGAAAAACGGTGGTGCATCAGCAGTACCTGCAACTCTGTCATCAACAGAAATCATGGTTATTTTCACGCCACATGGAGGTTGCTGCAGCTGTCTTAAGATACTGCTTACTCATCATTACTTCAACTTTACGGACGGTATCAGATCTCTGTAGGATTTACAGCACTACGGAATACTCACAGCGCTGTTATTCCCGATGCATGTGGCTTTCCAGCCGCCGTAATTCCCACTGGGGTCACTCTGATAGAGTTGAAAGCCGTAGTGCTTATCCCAGCCAATGTACAGCAAGGAAACACCGAAGGGACGCTTTCCTTTAACCAAGGGAAAGACGGCAAACATGAACACTCTCACGTGGCTGTCACCATGGTTACCCAAGCTAGACCCCTTCGTGGGCAACTGAACATTCACAAACTGCTCTGTGCTCTGGCTGCTACAGATAAGCTCTATCACAGACTGCACTTCTGCTTCTAGGATTTGGACACAGCCAGGAGAGGAAATGAGGACACAGAGGACCAGGGCTGAATTTCACTATTATGGACAGAGAATTTATTTCCAGATTTGAAAATGTCACTTTGCCTTTCTATAGCCTATAAGTACGGCTTATGATAATCTACTTGGTGAAAGTGATTCCTTCAGGAAGCAGGTATTAAAAAGAGTTGACTTTTTTAAAAAATATGGAATACTTCACAAATTTCCATGTCATTCTTGCACAGGGGCCATGCTAATCTTCTCTGTCTCATTCCAATCTGGCAAAGCGAGCACTTCATTTATTTTTTTTACTGTCTTACAAAGGTTACTATTCATAAAATGTTTTTAATTTTTGAAAAAAAATTTCCAAAACTCAGTACCTCCAAACTGTGTATAGGCCTGTTTGATATCACACAGTGCCGTAACCAACTGCTCACAAGGAATTGGCTCCTGATATTGTAATAAATACCTAGGATAAAGAGATTAGTACAGTAAGATTTTTCTTTAAAACACACAGACTCTAAAGAAAATGTACAGACTCTGAGAAGAAATCTATGCCATGAAACCAACATAATTGTCACTGTATTTGAAGGAGAGAAGGACATGTCAACATTCTAACACTATGATTATAGCATTTTATACTTTTAACTAAGAGAAAACCCTTAAAACAGTCAATAAATACATCTTCAGTGACCTTAAACCCTGCAAAAACAAGCTCTCCTCACAAACAGCTAAACTAATTTCTGTATCACCAGTTATGCTCCTACCTTTGTGCAATGAGCCGCAGTTCATTAGTCAGAACATTAGCATCAGAAGTTATACCCGCCACGCTGCAAGCCATATCCCTTGAAGAGAAGAAAGACACTGATTAGTAAGCAGGAAGGTGTACGGGCATTACGAGTATTAAGAAGTACCAGGATATATTGGGAGGAACTCACAAAAATTGCTGCACAGCTGCTACCCACTTCAGAAAAGAGTTACAGTAGTTTTATCTTGGTGAAGATGTTTACTTGATCTCACTGAATACACATGACAAATGCACCCTGAATCCTTCAGTACATGTATCTAGCATCCCCACCCTTGAACAGGGGGACAGAATGAACGGTAGGATGCCAAAGTAAATCTCAAAAAAAGGGCGGGGGGAGAAACAGGCATTGCTGGGTAGACAAAGTACCCCCACACTCTGGAGCAGCTAGCATCCCTCCCTGTAAGGCTGGCTCACGGAGATGAGTGAGGCGCCCTGAGAGCAGGTGAGCTCACAAGATGCCGAGCAAATCCACAACCAGCCCCCGATGAGGGCTGCTTTCCCTTCTCTTTGCCCATTCCCTGAGCCTCAGCTGTTCCCCTACACACCAGTCTCTACGCCTAGCTGACCCTGCATCTGTAGAGGAGGCCCAAAAGTGGTTATGTGTGGGATGATACGACCTTAGCTGACTGACTCAGACTACAATGACCAGCAGTCACTAGGCCCAACCCGTAAGGAAAGTTTGCTAACTAGTATAGCTGGCTCTCCAATAGCTATGAAGTTCCACACACCCAAAGTGTGCAGAAATCTCACAGGTTATGCCTAAAATATTCTACGATCTCTAGGAGACCTGTTCTATAGTTACTCTAAATAATATTTTTAAGACTGCTACATGTCACTGCGCTAGTTTATTGCATTTATTTTCTTTTTCTGTCTTTTTTTTTTTTGAGACAGGGTCTCACTAATGCAGTTCAGGCTGGCCTTGAGCTCACTTTGTACCCCAGGCTGGTTTCTAATTTGCAATGATCCTCCTGCCTCAGGCTCCCAAGTGCTGGAATTACAGGCATGTGCCACCACACCCAGCTATTTTTCTTTATTAGACTTTTAACAATCACTCTAAGAGACCGTGAGGCCCTAAGGAGTTAAACTGGTGCAATGCTACACAGTTCACATGGGTGGAGCCTGGATTTGAACCCAGATCTGTGTGACTACTTAGCCTATACTTCTAACATTATACAACACAAATGGTGCTTCTCCACTAAGTATTTCAGCTTTGCACTTAAGAGGAGTAACATACACCAAAAAAATAGGTAAATAAATAAACAAGGTAGTGAGGCACAGTAAGGGCTGGCTATTCAGCTCAGTGGCAGAATCTTCCTAGGGTATGTGAGGTCCTGGGTTCCATTCCCAGACACCTCCCACCCAACCCTCCAAAAAAAAGTAGCTTGATATAAGAAATGCTTCCAAAAGTAAAAAGAGGTACAGGTGGTTCTGGGCTTCAAGGAGATATCAAGCAGAGTAAAAGCACAAGTTTTCACATAAAAATAAACTGTTCACATCCACCATGTCATTGAGAAGAACCCTCCCCAACCAGGCAGATCCCACTTATATGAGAAAGTAAAACAGTTGGAACTCTCCCTATCACTTACTCATTGAGTTTATAAATTTTTTCAGAGAAAAAGACTTCATCAAGAAGCTTGTGAATGTTACGTCTCTCTGCTGCAAGCAAAACTCCATCGTTTGCTAAAATTCCCAAACAGGTGCCTGCATGTCCAATGGCTTCCATGGCATATTCAACTTGGTATAAGCGACCTATAAAACACAAGCACTGAGAAGCAGCCAGGACTCTCCTTGGAGCTCACATACCACTGGTCCAAGAGGAACCCAGAAGGATGCTAGCAGGCTGCAACAGGGCCACTCTGACCCTTCTATGAGGCATGACATCATCAACCTAGTGACCACAGTTACTTTCAAGTACAAAAAGAATTAACTTAATAACTGCAGAAACATTTGTTGATGTTTTTTCTTTTAACCACTCATCAGAACAATTAAATACCGAATGACAAAAATTTCATTTAATTTTTTTAAGATAACAGGGAATATAAAACAATTTTATCAAATTTACTCAGTAATTTTTCTGTGTATGGTAAATCTTTAAAACAGTCAACACCTGCCTGAGTGACACTCAGGAGAGTCACTACATAAACAAGCCCACTGTCCAAACAATGCTTGGGGTAAACTGTTAAGTGGTTAAGGCCTTAACAGATACACATGGCCCCCTTTACTTGGGGCAGACTGAACAATTTCTATTTTACCTTCTGGAGAAAATATAGTGGTCCTGGAGTCATATCTCCGAGACTGCAAAGGCAAAACACACAAGTGATTCCTGCGCACTGAAAATTAGCCAATTCCCCCAAGCCCACAGATGCCAAGATGTATGGTGCACAAAGATCAGCGTGTAGGAGGGGCCTTATAAAGATGATACCACCCACCTCCCTTCTCCTTCCATTCCATTTTCTAGGTTTTTTTTTTTTGCACCCAAAATCGAACTCGGGACTTTGAGCTTGTCAGGGAGGCATCTGTGCACGGAGCGATATCCCTGGCTTCCCATTCAATTTTCTCATGCAAGTTTGAAGGCCGAGTGAAAGCAGTACTGTTCCTCAGCCCGGTTTACCAGCTTGTGTTATCAACTCACCATGGTTTCCGAACTTCAGAAAATTCCTGTAAAAGAAAAAAAAGGTCATCATCAAAATAAAAGTCACAATTTAAGACTCATTTCCTGACTTTAAAACTGTCTCATTCATTCCATCCCGCTAACACTTACTGTGCACCTGCTAAGGGCTGGGCAATTACCGACACATTGGAACATCCCATAAAGCCACTCCCTGTCCTGAGAGCTTATAATCTGGCGCTAAGTAGGGGGCACGGGTCATAAAGCAATATGGGCACGGGCACTGAAAGTGAGGTGCGAAAAGAAATGGAGAAAATCATTAAAGTTTTTTTTTTTTTTTTTTTTTCAGAAAACGATAGATACTGAATTAACGAGACTGGTGAGGCAGAGACAAGTTGAAAGCCCTCAGATCCAAAAGGAGGAACAAAGGAGGGGACGGGCGCTGCAGACAGGATCACGCATGAGCAAAGGATACCGAGGCTCAGTGGGCCGAAGCCACTGACTTAAATCTGTGGTGGTGGTGGGGGGGTTCCCCTGAAATTGAGGATAAGGGCAGTAACACTGGGTATCATTTCCATGCCCGAAAACACAACAGCGAAGATCCAATGTGACTTAGCAGAAAATCCAAACCTGGGTCCAAAGCCCATATTCCCAAATACTTCAGAGAATCAAGACTGGAAACGTAAGTAGGAGTCTTAGGGGGTCTCCACCAAGACTCTGAGCCCAAGGGCCACAGAAACTGGCAGTTCACAAAGATCACAAAGGTAGGAGGGAGGCTGAGGCAGGGCAACCGGTCGCGGCTCGGCTCCCACAGGCGGGTGCGGGGGGCGCGGGCGGCGCAGCCGAGAGGCGCGGGGCGGAGGCGGATGCGGGTCTCATCCGCGTGTAAATACTACGAGCCGCCTCTCCACGAGCGACGCCGCCACAGCAAGACGTTAAGCACTCCGCATATCCCGCGGTGCTCACGTTCGCGTCTTGGACTCCAAAGGCGGCGACACTCAGATCTCTCGGTCCTGGCCCGACCCCTTAGCCCTGGCCCGACCCCTCGGCGGTGGCCACCGTCCTGCGTGGGTACGGCTGGCTCCTCCATCCAGGCCCCAGGAGGGGAGCAACGGCGGCCGGCAAGAGCCAGTCCGCGGAGGCGGGTGCACAGTCATCGTCCCGCAGCCCGGCCGGTTACTTTGAAGTTCACGACCCCCGCCCAAGGGACAGCGCCTACGCTTCTGCGAGTCCTCGGAGTGGACAAGGCTCACCGGAGAGAAAATGAAGAATCGAGAGCTACAACGACCGCTTTCCTCTGCAAAAAGCGAAAACCAACACCGTAGCCTAAGGAGCGCTTCGCATATGGCCGCCGCGCATGCGCAGAGCTGCGGAGAGGGGCTGAAGTGAGAACCCGGAAGTCCCCTGGAAGCAGGACCAGGACTAAGAAGGCCCGACAGGAGGCGCACACAAGGGATTTGGGGTGGAGCGTGCAGCGACCTTGTTCCTGGCGGTGCCGTGGTAGAGGGAGAGGTAGAGCCGCGGAGGACAGCCGGGAGATCCTGCCCAGGGCCGTAAAGGAATTTCCGCCTGCGCCCTTTTACTTTCACTTCACCACGCGGCCTAGACCTAGCACGGCAGTGTGTGGATTGAGCTAAATCGCCTGCCCTTCCAGCCCTGATGCCACAGTGGTCCCAGCCTCGCAGACTAAACTTTCTGTTCAGCGTCTCTTCGCAGATGTGACTTCCACTTTTATGGCTGATATGTGCGTATCTTCCAGTGCTGTGCAGGCTGGCTTTGAACTGTGTAGCCCAGACTGCTCCGAACTCCGGATCATCCTCCTGCCTCAGCCTTCGTAGTGCTGGGATTACCGGTGTGTGCCGCCACACCTGGCTGGTATATGTTGTTTTACATGTATAAACCAAATCATGGGGCTGGGGATACAGCTCCAGGGCACAGTGCCTGCCTGGCAAGCACGAGGGCCTGAGTTCAATTCCTAGTTCCAAAAAGTGAGACAAACAAATCATGATGGGCTGGCACTTTTGAAAGAACTTGCACTTTGGTCTCCTCTGCTTCAGGAAGGATTTACGCCATCAACCTAGTCAAAGCAATACCCTACATCATTAAACAGCATTTTATCTTTGCTGTGCTGTCCTGTATCCATCTTTCCAATCTTTCTTATCCGACTATGTTAAGTACTATTTGCTCAGTTGGGGGGTAGTGGGCTGACTAGATCTGGGTTAATAATGTAGTTCATTCAGAGCATTGGGCAAGGAGTTTGTCCTCTCCATGTAGGGTGCAAAGCTTGGGGATCTAGACTTTGACAAGGAGGTAGCTTAGGAATGAGTTGCATTTTGAAGTCTTTCCAGTGTCTGCTTCCCAAGTAGAGAGGTGACCTGACATAGGGCCACACCTAGACAGTGCTCTGAAACATCCTCGGATGTGCTAATGTAAACTCCCTCTGAAAGCCCATGCCTTCCCACCTTAGTTCAGTCTTCAGAGGTGAGCAAACGTTTGAGTTTTAAGTGCGAGGTAGGAGTCTTTAAGTCAAAGAAAGGGGATCAATTGAGATAAAAGGGCAGAAAGATGAGTTTGGCGAGTTCAGGTGACGGACTCGTTCAGTCTGGCCTGAACAGAAGAGTGGGAGAGAGAATACAGGAAGTAAAGGAGGACGAGCATTTGAGGCCAAGTTTCAGAGTGCTGTTGATGCCACACTCTTTCCTTGTTGGAAATGAGAAGTCCAGATTAAGTGACCTGTTAGCTTGATGAAGCCTCGAGTTCTCTCACCGGTCATATTCTTAGAGTATGCTACTGATCCTTCCCACAAAGAGGTTCTGTGTCACCTTGCCCTGAAGCTGGGTGAGCCAGAGGCGATAATGTGACTTCTGAGAATAGGCCATAAAAAGTAACACACTTCTGTCTTGTCCTCTTGGGATGACCCTTCATTTTTGTGAGCAAACAAAGCCCATGGGGAGAGATGTTTCATCACACCTCAGATATGGTTCTAGCATCACCTGCCACATAGATGAATGCGGATTCCTCCAGATGATCTTGGTCCCCAGTGATCAATTTTCTCAGGCATCAACTCTTCCAGCCTTCATGTCTTCTCACTGGGGTATTGTGGAGCAGAGAGCAGATGTCCTCAAGCCTGTGTTCATGACCCACAGGGGCCATGAGATAAGAACATTATGATTGAAGGTTTACATCACTGAGTGTCTAGCTGAACTGTCACACAGCAAGAATTCTTACCTGCCTCTAACAGGAAGGATGTCAGCTGGGGAAACTAGGGATAAGACTACCAGAAAGTAAAGCTTCATTGTCATCTAGAAGATAAATATCTAGACAGACAAAGATAAGAGCAAATTGGTTTTGCCAGACACTTGGCATTGATTCCTAAATCTAAAATTTGGTTTTCTCTTTATTGGTGGAAAAGACCAGAACCTGGCACTTGAAGTGTTTCCATTCATGCAGTTCATTCAACAGATCTTTACAGAGGGTATGCTAGGGGCCTGTCATGGTACTTGGTTCTGGTCAACAGGATATTCAATTCATGTCACTGTATTAGTTAAGGTTTCCAAAGAAATAAAACCAACAGGACAGATGATAACGGAATTTATTATGTTAATTTATAGGAGGATTTGCTGTATGATTACAGAGGCCAAGAAGAAGTCCCACAATGTGCCTCATCCAAGCTGGAGAACTAGGGAAGCCACTGGCATAATGCAGTGTGAGTCCAGTGGCCTGAGAACTGGGGTAGCTGATGGTGTAACTCAGCTTGAGCCAAAGGCCTGAGAGGTTGGGGGCCGCTGGTGTAGGTCCTGAAGTCCGAAGGGTGAGAACCTGGAGTTCTGATGTCCAAGGACATGAAAAAGTAGATGTCCCGACTCCAGAAGAAAAACTGGGTCATCCTTCCACAGACGGATCTGCTTATTCACATTGATGAGGGGAGGTCTTCCTTACTCAGTCCCCTCATTCAGAATCCTCACAGGCACACCCCAAAGGAACGCTTTATCCACTGTCAGGGTAACCCAGTCAAGTGGACACCTAAAAGTAGCCATCACAGTCATCAAAGAATTTATGAAACTGGAACTCCAAATAGTGAAATATTAATTCAGTGAAACATGTACTTAAATGCTGAAACAGAGGCAGGTCTGGGGGTGTACACTTATAATCCCAGCATATGGAGAGGCAGAGGCAGGAAGATCGCAAGTCCAAGCCCACCTTGGCAACTTAGCAAGAACCTGTTTCAACATAAAAAAAAAAAAAAAAAAAAAAAAAAAAAAGGAAGCTTGGGTGCTGAGAACACAGCTCAGTGCAAAGGTCCTGGGTTCAATCCATGGTACCACCGAGGAAGAAGAAAGGAAGGAAGGAAGGATAGATCAATCTTAAAGTAGCGGTAAAATATTTATATCAGGAATTCAATGAAAGGAACCCATGTTAACATGAGTAGTTGTCTTAGTGACTTTCCTGACACTGGAACAAAATACCTAACACCCACAACTTGAGAGATTTACTTTGCCTAGTAGTTTCAGTGTATTGTGGGCTGGCTGCAAGACAGCAATGGTGAAAGGGCCTGGCAGGGGCAGCTGTTAACCCCTGGCGGCCAGGAAGCAGAGAGAGAAGGGAGGAACTAAGGACAGGAACACGCCCACCCTAGTGCTGTCCCAGGGACCACCTCCAGCCAGGCTCCAGCTGCTGACAGCCCAGTCCGCTGCAGAAGTGACGAATGAATCCACTGATGGCAATAGCACTCCCATGTCTGAGTCACCTTCCACTCACGCGAGACTTGGAAGACAGTTTAGACAGAGCTAAACCACAACAGCAATCGTGTGAAATCTGGGGCCGGGATATAACAGCGGCACAACACTGCTGGGCAAGCACAACCTCCTAAGTTCGATTCCCGGTACCGAGAAAAGGAAATCTGTTTGGGTTCATTACAGAGGAGGATGAACAGTGATTTGGGAGTGAACCAAATTTCAGTCCACTTTCCTGGCCTGTAGTTTTCTTAATGGTCAAGTTAGATAAAACCACAATCCCTTAAATATGTGAAAGATCTCACTGGTTCCCCCAGCCGTGTGTGTGTGAGGGTGTGTGTGTGTGTGCAGGGAGGACCGAAGCAGAGGGGAGGCAGAGGAAGTCAGTCATATAAGACTTTGCAGTGGTTAGTAGCATGGGCTGCATCAAAAGATCTGATCACAGTCCTGGCTCTGAATAAATTAGTGATTTTTTTGTTTGTTTGTTTGTCTTTTTGACACAGGGTCTCACTGTGCAGTTCAGGCTGGCCTTGAGCTCACTTTGTAGCCCAGGCTGGCTTCAAACTTGAAATGATCCTCCTGCCTCAGCCTCCCAAGTGCTGGGATTACAGTTGTGCACCGCCACACCCGACTCTAAATTAGTAATCTTAACTGTAGGTCTTAATATGCTTCCTTGCAGCTCTCCTGTCTCCCAGCACCTATCTCAGGAGTTACAGTTTCAATCACCTCTTCACATCTCACCCCAGAAAGAATGTCTATTATCAAGAAATCAGGGGCTGGGGATATAGCTCAGTGGCATAAGCGCTTGCCTGGCAAGCGCAAGCGCAAGGTCCTGAGTTCGATCCCCGGTACCGGGAAAAAAACCACAAAAATGTGTTCACAATATTTTGATCCCCACTACCGCCAAACAAAAAGCAAAGAACGAAAAGAGAACAAGGAAAACTTGACAGAGTCCATCTCTTTGGGGCTGGGGATATAGCTCAGTGGAATAAGTGCCTGCCTAGCAAGCGCAGGGTCCTGAGTTTGATCCCCAGTACCGCAAAAAAAAAAAAAAAAAGAAATCAAGAAATCAACCAATAACAAATGCTGCTGGGCTATGGGGAAAAAAGAACCTTTCTCCAGTGTTGGTGCGAGTGTAGACTGGAAATCAGTGTGGAGATGCCTAAAACACCTAGGACTAGGGGTCCCATGTCCCTTCTGGATATCTTCTTGAAAGAAGTACAAGCATCATGCCATAGCTATATGTACACACCCATGTTGATAGCAGCACAGTTTGTAGCAGCCATATCTTGGAAACAACCCATGTGCCCATCAACCGATGAATGGATAAAGAAGATTTTTTTTTTTTAAATACAATGGAGTACTACTCTGCTGCAAAGGATAAGCTCGAGCCATTCCTAGGAAAATGGACGCACCTTGAGCCCATACTCTGAAGGGAAATAAATTGGACACGCATGTGTTAATACTTCACTGTTTCTCTGGTGTGTGAAACAAAGTGTAAATAAGGACCAAAATATATAACAGTTACTGCAGAACAGAAGATGTTCGCGTGGGGAAGGGAACAAGGGAGGAGGTAGGGGGAAAGGAAAGAAGGGAAAGTTCTTTAAAAAGTGAGAAAAGAACAAAAACATGGAAACAAAGCTTTTATCAGTGGAGAGGGGAAGAGGGGTTGAAGGGAGGGTAAGGGAATGGGGAAGAAAGAATCAAGTTATATCACAAACAGGTACAAATTCCCTTTGATGAATGTGATCCGTACGTCTGTCTGAAATATACTAATATAGGGCCAGGGATATAACTCAGTGGCACAGGCGCCTGCCTGGCAAGCGCAAGGTCTTGAGTTTGATTCCCTGTACCAAAATAAAATAAAAATAAAATATACCAATATAATCTGATTGAAAAAAAAAAACACCTCCTCAAAGGGCTAAACGTCTTTTTCATACAATCACATCTGTGTTTCTTCCAAAGGCATCATAGCAGGTGCCTACTCCAGCCTTTCTTTTTTGCATTCATTTTGCAAATACATACACTGAAAAACCTTTCTCTGGGAAAGGTACAACCACAGGTGTGAGAAGGAGGGATGCGGACACAAGCAAACTCTTCATGGTCTCTGCCATGATCGCATAGCTCTTGGGCCAGATGACCGCGCAAGCACAATGCAGTACACAAGCAGTGGGCTTGAAAAAGAAAGAACACAGAGTCTAGAGAGGAGAGAGGAAGTTCACAGAACCAGGGATAGGTCTGCCAGAACTGCATTTGTGTCCAGTTCTTTATAAAGTGTGAATCTACTTATACACATACATGTGAATATTCCTTTCAATGTTTACAAAAGTCATCGATCAACGGGCTTGGACAGACCTCAAGAGATGATTTGACTCAGAATCCGGTATCATTCTGTAGGTTTCACACACAAGGCACGCGGCCAGCCCCATGGAGAACTAAGTTCTTAAATTTAAAAGAGGTCCTTCTGTATGGTTTTTGGTTTTTTCTCTTTAAAATAAAAGATAAAACAGTGGTCCTGAGGCTGGGCACGGTGGTTCATACTTGTGATCTCAGCAGTCGAGAGGCTGAGGCAGGAGGATTGCTATGAGCTCAAGCCCGGCCTGAGTTATAGAGTCTGACCTTGTCTCAAAAGAAAAAAAGTGGTCCTGAGATCACCTGAAGACCTCAGAGCAGTGATAGTGAACCTTTTAGAGACCAAGTGCCCAAACTACAACCCAAGACCCCCTTATTTATTGCAAAGCGCCAGCACTGCAATTAAACTGGAATGCTGAGGATTTTGTTTAGGAAAAAAAACAACAACTCATGCATTAACATCTTGTATCTAAAGGAAAAACACAACAATATGCATGCCATAGGTTTGCCATCACTGCTTTAGAGGTCTCGTGTGCTCTGCCATATTCAGGACGGATCTACTCCGTTAATTCATTTCTCTCTGTGCAAGAACCTCCCTCACAAACTGTGACTTGGCCCCATGGCATTTGTAATGACCCCAGTAAATGTGAACTCCTACCTGGTCACATGGAGCTCCCAGTCTCATAGGACCTGGCAGTTTCAAACCAGACTTCCTCGACTGCTTTCTGGCCCATGTCAAACATCTGCTGTAAGTGCTTCCACCCAGTTTTTGAAGTAATCATGAGATACTCTCTATTCTCTGGCTGCAGCTGGCAAGAGTAGGCAGCCATGACAAGTGACTGACAGAAACGACCGCACACCAGCAGGAACAGAGTGCTTCTCTCTACGGCAGTCAGCGGGATGACGCTTTCGAACCCTGCCAGGATGTGGCCTCCGACTTGTATGGGGTTCTTGCTCTCAACCATCATGTACATGATGGTGATTGCCACTTCAAAAACATAGCAGCCATAGCTCATGTCACCAAAGTCCAGAACTCCGGACACCTGGTACACAGCATCTCCAGAGGCTGACTTGCTGGGCTGGACTAGAATATTATAGTCATTGAGGTCGCCGTGATTGATGCCTGAAAGCAGAACCATAGAAAGTTATATTCTATCCCAGTTCAGTATCTCTCCGCTTTTCCTCTCAGGCAAGGCTGTTCACGGAATCTGATGAGCAGTCAGAGATAAAGGGCCAATCCCCCACCCCTCTGCTTTTGTTCTTGAAATAAAATCATTTTCTCTGAAAAGGATGCAGCTGATTTGGGGGTTGTCTTTGCTTTGTAAATGCAGAAGACGGAATTTACAGTCACAACAAATCCTGCCTTTGGCTGCTAGAAGAGTAAAATGAAAAGGAGAACTGCTCAAAACCAGGAATGTTTAATGAATACAAGTACATGTCCGTTATTATAAGAAGCAGAGAGTCCTAGAATGGGCCACGTGTGCTTTGCAGAGTTAGAACCTCGAGCCCTGCTGCAGGTGCATAACTTTCAGGGAGTGGGATTGTAACTAGGAAGAGATGGCTGGGATAGATGGCATTTTGAGTCAGTGCTACTACTCAACAAGGGGCCCCGGGCTGTGCTGGTCTACAAAATATTACCGACACACATAAGGTAAGAACAGAAGCTGAGACTGTTTATAACACTTTATAGCAGTCTGACACCCAAGAGCATAACTGGTGGCCCTGTGTCAATAGACAGAGCATGGAGCAGCTTGAGTTTTGTCTGAGAGGGTAGTCACAAGTGGCCTGAGGGGTGACAAGATCAGATACAGTAGTGTTAGACTGTAGTGACTGGGGGGAGAAACCTGAACCTGAAAAAACTGTCTTTTTCATGGAGAATTTGAGAAGCACTGATTTAAGCCACTGACTAAGGAGGAACGTAAGATTAGGCTGATGTAGGTGATGAAGCCACTGGATCACATATTTCACCATAAACAGGTGGCACAAAAGGTGTGACTGTACTTTCCAAGTATAACATTGGCTTCTCCCACGTGATTGAGGATGGAGTAAATTGTGCTTAAGTAATGCCGCACAAGGGGCAGCGCAACCGGGAACATGGCTGAAACTTGAAAATTTTAAACTGCACATTCCAGAAATCGGGATGTATCCCAACTGATTCAAACTATAGAAAGCAAAGTTTGACAGAAATACAAACAAACAATAGACAATCTATAATCAGAGTGGTTTGTTCGTTTGTCTTTTCATTTAGCAGTGCCGGGGATAGAGCCCATGACCTTGCTGATCCATGGCAGACGTGCAGCTTGACTTATAATGAAACCTTTGTTACTATGGCTGCGCCACAACCTAATCCAGCTGCTACACACAGTGTTAGATGGGTGCAGAGATAGATAAACAGACCAGGGAATAACATACGACAGAAACATTTGATTTGCCACAGAAGTGGTACTACAAAACAGAGAGGAAACAGGACATGGTGGTCCATGTCTGTAACCCCAGAACTCTGGGAGGCTGAGGCAGGGAGACTGCAAGTTCAAGACCAGCATGGGCAACTTAGTGAGACTCTATCTCCAAATAAAAAATAAAAAAGAAAGGGTTGGAGGGCCAGGGACATAGCTCAGTGGCATGGCACCTGCCTAGCAAGAGCAAGGTCCTGTGTTCAATTCCCAGTCCAAAAAAAAAAAGAGAATGGGTTGGAGATGTAGCTCAGTGTAAAGGCCCTGGGTTCACTCTCTAGTACTACAACAAAGAGGAGAAAAGGTTATCTTTTCAGTAAATGGTGGTGGGAAAATGTATACGCCATAAGAGAAATTCATACCATATACTGTAAATAAAAATAAATTCCAGGTGAATTACAGAGCTAATGTGAAAAGCAAAAACTATAAAATTTTAAGAAGATAACATAAGAGAATAGCTCTTGGCCATAAGGTAGGGAAAATGTTCTACCTAATATACTTTATTAACAGTGAAGTAAAAGATGAATATACTTGAAACCAATAAAATTAAGGATTTTTCATCAAAACGTACAAAAGAGTGAAAAGATAAGCCACAAACCAGAAAAATAGTTTCAACACATACAACAAAGGACTTGTCTAAAACATGTTTAGAGCTTCTACCAAAGAGAAGACATTCCAGTAGGAAAACAGGTAAAAAGAAAATTAAGCAGGCATTTCACAAGAGTATATTCACATGGCCAAAAGTTAGGGAAATGGGATACAGGGGTCCATCACCATACCCAGCTTCTTCAAATGCAGCAATTTTGGGAAAAGTAAAAATATTATTTGTTACAAAGTAATAGGAATCAGTATGACAGTTTTAAGAATTGAGAAAGCTAAATTGTCCCTCCATACATTTCTGATGGTATGACATTTACAATTAAATGTCAAGAAAAGCCGGGCATGCAGGGCACACCTGTAATCCCAGCACTCAGGAGGCTGAGGCAGGAGGATCACTGTGAGTTAGAGGCCAGCCTGAGCTACATAATGAGTTTGAGGCCAGCCTGGAAGATACAGTGTGACCCTATCTCAAAAAAACCAAAATCAAAACCAACCCCCCAAATATATATATATATGCACATATATATCAAGAACAATATATATCAAGGAAAATATGTGTTCGACTGGGGGACTACTCACATTCTCGAAAATGGCTTAGCTTGGTCACCACTTCCTTCTTAAACAGCTGAATGACCTCTTCAACAATCTCGCGGTTTCGGTTCTGGCCTAAGGCATCTATGTATTTCTCCAGAAGTGGAACGTTTTTCAGATTCCAGATGAAGTCGCCCCGATGAAGGCTCTGTAACTTCGGGTGATGGAAGCTCTAAGCCAAAAACAAGAAATAGCCTCAGAGGAACTAGCCTGGGACCCGGTGGGTGCTGCAGTATGACTCATTCTGGGGTCTTGATGACAGGAGGTCCCCAACCTGCACCATCCACATCTATACCCCCAGTGCCAGCCCTCCATGTTCACGGGGGACCTCGTGTTTGGTGACACAGGCCTGCCTCACTGCTGTGTGCCTGTTGAGGCCCCTCTCCAGCGCTGTTTTCACCCCTGGGTCAGACCCTGCTCCCCATCCCCACCCTGAGCCCTTCTGCCTTTTCCCTGCCCTCCCTGCTGGTCAAGAAGCCCCCAGCCTTTGCTTGTGCCACCTCTGCCACTGGGTGCTGCCTCTCCTACCGCACAGTGAGTGCCAGCCTCCTTCCCTCCCAAAAGGTCTCTATTTACAAAAGCACCTTGTGGGCGACAAGTTTTTGACCACTCCATTTAAAATACCAACAGATAGCAAACAAATATATGAAAAACTGCTAAACATCACTGGTCATTCGAGAGATGCAAATTAAAACAATACGGAGATTCCATCTCACCCCAAAAAGAATGGCTATTATTTAGAAAACAACCAATAACATGCTGGCAGGGCTATGGGGGAAAAAGGAACCCTTTTCCACTGTTGGAGGGAGTACAGACTGGTGTAACCACTGTAGAAATCAGTGTGGAGATTCCTCAAAAAACTAGGATTGCTGGAGATATAGCTCAGCAGCACAGTGCTTGTCTGGTAAGTGCAAGGTCCTGAGAGACTGTCCTCCAGGTCTTTTTGTTTGGTTGGTTTAGTTTGGTTTTTGAGACAGAGTTTCCCTATGTAGCCTAGACTGGCCTTGAACTCACAGCAATCCTCCTGCCTCAGCCTTATGAGTGCTGGGATTACAGGCGTGCGTCACCACACCCAGGTTCCGGATCTTCAAAATCAGCACTCCTGCTCCCTCAGCGTCTCTGAGTTCCTCCTCATGTTCCTCATAGGACAGTTTTCAGTCTTTCCTGGCTGGTGTGTTAGGTGCTACACAGGATCGCAAACATACTCTGGAATGAGAACCTCGAGCCCTGCTGGGGGTGCGTAACTTTCAGAAAGTGGGATTGTAACTAGGAAGAGAGAAATGGTGAAAAGAGAACATTTTTACTTTATATGTTTCAGTACTTTTTGAGATTTTTACCATATATGTTGCTTTTATTTTTATTTTGTTTTATTTTTTGAGACAGGCTCTTGCTATGTAGTTCAGGCTGGTCTTAATCTCACTGTATATCCCAGGCTGGCCTCAAACTCAAGGTGCTCCTTCTCTAAAACTTTTTTTTTTTTTTTTGTCTTTTTGAGATAGGGTCTCACTGTGCAGTTCAGGCTGGCCTTGAGCTCACTTTGTAGCCCAGGCTGGTCTCAAACTCATAACAATCCTCCTGTCTCAGCCTCCCGAGTGCTGGGATTACAGGGGTGCGCCACCATGCCTGGCTCAGGGTGCTCCTTCTGCCTCAACCTCCTAAGTGTTGGGATTATAGGTATGGGCCACCATGCCCTGCTATTCTTATTCTTAATTAAAGGTAGCCGGGCATGGTGGCCCATGTCTGTAATCCCAGCACTCAGGAGGCTGAGGCAGGAGGATCCTTATGAATTTGAAACCAGCCTGGGCTACAAAGTGAGCTCAAGGCCAGCCTGAACTGCATAGGGAGACCCCATCTCAAAAAGACACATACACATAAACACACACAAAAAGGTAAACTAGAACACTGGTTGGGTTTCCAGTGGAAAGGCCTCAGGGCCTCCCACATGGTGGCATTCTCATCCCATGCCCCGAGGAGAACATCCCCCTGCTGGGACAGGAAGCGGAGGTGAGAACTCAGGACTCAGGCAGATCCAGGCTCCAATGGGCTCTGCCATCCACATGCAGGCCAAGAACGCTTTCGGTCTTAGCCTCCTTAGCGGCTACCTCAAGACATCTGTCACTTGTGGAATAAGACAGACAGGAAAGGAAGACCTAACACACTGTGTAGCTAGCTGCTTCATGACGTGTATTGGATCCACCTGACTCCTCTGTTCTTTCTTTCCTGAGGCTCCTTGCAGGGCAGCCTGAATTCCGGACAGCATCACCTGCACTCTTACTGATAACCTGCACCGGCAGCCTCTTTACCCTCCCTGTGCTCTCCCACCCCACCTCTGCTAGGAGCACCCGCCCCCCCCGGGGGCCAAGCTCTGATCATACCACACTCGCAAGCCTGCCCCATGTCCTCAGTGACATCCCTGGGACTGACTTCTGTGGACCAAGTGGCAACCACTTCCCTCCAGTGAGTACCTGGCATCTTGAATGCCTTGGTTCTGGTCCCTGGAACCCCACGGCTCCTGTCCCTTCTGCTCTGCCCAGCAGAGCAGTTCCAGTCTCTGCAACCTGCAGGGCTGACACGCTGTGCTTGTGTGTGATGGTGCACAGATGCTGCAGCACCTAGTGCTTCCAGGAAGATCGAGAACTTGTGCCCTGCTAAGGCCAAGGAGAGGGTGGCGATGGGATGAACTATGGGGGTAAAGGATGATGAAATGCACTGCAGAACGCACTGCAGAACCAAGTGAAGAGGCTTTTCTGTGTTCCCTGGAAGGCTTTCTCTTCCCCTAAGGCAACCTAGTAACTTGCAAAGCAGGGCGGCTGAACCTACGGCACAAGTGGCTGAACCCACAGCAGAACTTGTGTTAGCAAGTATGTGGGTCTTTTACTCTCAGACAGGGTCTTGCCCTGTAGCCCAGACGGGCCTTGAACTCGCAGCAATCCTCCTGCCTCAGCCTCCTGGGTGATGGGATCACAGGCATGCACCACCACGCCCCATATATTGTAAGATTTATTAGTAAAATGTATGACAACAATGGTATAAAGGCCGGGAGGGAAGACACAGAAGTACGTTACTGTGGGTTCATATACAAGGGCAGATAAAAACAATACGATGTGTTTAAATACAAAGTATTTGTTACATGAAAAGACACACTGCCTTTAACCCCGTAATTTCAAAACATATTTAGCCCATCCTTCTTGCCAATTCCCGAGGCAGCTCTGGAAGTGTGCTTTTGTGTCTTTAGGAGGTATGATCAAAAATGTTGGTGAACGCTGCTGCCGCTGCCGAGGGCCATCAAAAGGAAAGGGGAAAAGCAGGCTCATAAAAACATGGCGCTGTGTTCTCATCCACCTTGGTCACCAGATCTGGTACCGTTAAAGTCAAAACCATGGTTCAGGACATCGAGGCTCCACAGCTGCTCCAGAAAGTGGTGAGAAGGATGGGATGAGGGCGTCAGGAGAGAAGGGGAGGGTTCTGAGGGGGGTTCGTGGCAATGTACCTTTTACTGTAATAAATTAAAAAATTAAAACATTCACGATAGTCTTTCATCACTTCTCATATTATACATGAAGTAACATCATATAACTAGGGAAACTGGTAATATGTATTCTATAAACCCTAAGTTAATCACTAAAATAATAGAACAATGAGTCGAGCCAGTGAAAGACACGCACTAGAATAATAAAGGTCCTCAAGTGAGCTGGTGCTCTGTAATCACAGCTACCCAGGAGGCTGAGGCAGGAGGACCACAAGTTCAAGGCAGCCTCGACAACTTAACAGTAACCTTGTCTCAAAATGAAAAATAAAAAAGGTAGGATGTACCCCAATGGTAGAGCCGATGAGACAAGAGAAAACAGTAAGATGATAAACTCAAACCTAATCATATCAATGATCACATTAAACATAAATGGTTTGTACACCCCAAGTAAGGGGCAAAGACTGTCAGACTATATAGAAAAGCAAGATTCAAATATATGCTTCCTATAAGAAACACACTTTGAATAAAGACTGCAATGTAAATAGCAAATCTTTTTTTTTCTTTACTTATTTTTAATTTTCTTGCTCACTGCCAGGAGACAATCACTATGAAGTCTCTGAGTACAGAGAATTAGAAATCTCTAAAGTCTCATTACAGCCCCAACTACACTAAGTAGAGAAAACTGCCTGGCCAACCCACAGCCTCATGGGAAATAAACTGTTACTGTCTCAAGTCACTGAGTAACCAGCACTTTGTGATTATAGCTGAACAACCTGTCTCCTCTCTTCCCTAACTCCTGGCAGGGTCTTCACCTTCCTCCTCTCTCTGAAGCTCCAGTCAGATGGAAAGAAACTGGACGGTGCCGGGTGGAGGTGGGCAGGCAGACTGCAGAAGGCACAGCAGGGGAGTGCTGACCTCAGTCCCTCGCACCCCTGCTCCGGGCGCCCCTTCCTGCCACTCAGTTCCTCCTCCCAGGACATGGAGGCTCCCCAGGATGGTCCTGGAGACCAGCAGCTTACTTAGAACCCACATCCTGCTCAACCCTCTTCCTCTCTTCTAAATTTAATACTGAATCAGCTGATTGGTGCTGCTCCTAAACCTTTTGTCGCTGGAGCCCTCAATCAGCTTTCTCGTGACTGCTGAGTTGGGTTCCCGAGTACACCCATTCCTACTTCCGGTCTGGTTCCTGCCCTTCCACCCACCCTGTTGGCCCCTGAGCGAGAGTCAGGAAGAGGAAACTTCCAGTGCCCCACATTCTCTCTGAGGCGAGTCCACACTCCTCACTGTCACACATGACCTGGTTTTATAACCCGACTGCACTGTACATCTTTAATTTGACCTCTGCTTCTCTCCACCACAGTCCCCACTCTCCGGCCCCAGCGAGTTAGCCCCAGGCTCTGGAATGTGGAAGTGGCGCTGCCATGGTTTCCCCACGCTTTTCCTTGTAGCAGCCAGGCCTGTCCTCCTTTCTGTGTACCCACTGCACTCTACCACCCCTCGGATTGACTTTCTTCAGGAAGCCTCTTCTGCGTGTATTTAACACTGCCATACACTGAGGATAAAAGACGCATAATGGAAACAAATTCAAGAAGCTCCTCATGAGGCACACCCAACAGGAGGCACCGACACGAAACAGTGATGCCAGGACCAAGGGTGCTGGGCTGCGGCCACACCAGCCTCTGAACCATGCTGCCTGGCTCACACCGCGTGCTGCGCCAGCTGACAGTGATTAGCCCTGTCACTCGCGTTGGCCGATGGAGCGTTACCTAGCATGATTCAAGCAGAGCCCTGGCAAGGACATGTCCATGAGTCACATCTTCTGGGGACCCCGTGCCTGGGAAGGTAGGAGCCATCCTGCAAGGGTGCTTGGGCCTCGCTGAAGGGTGACACCCCCATGGACAGAGGGGCCATATAGAGAGCAGAGGGGCCTGTGGGCTCCAGTGAGACCTAGCTGTACCCAGGACCCTAATCACACAGAAAGAGGAGAGCTCCCGGCCAACCCTTGGAGGCACAAGAAATAAATCATGACTCTTTTGAGTCAGTAATGAAGATGATTTTTTTAAACAGCAACAGACAACCAAAGCCCCATGAATGGTTACTGAATAAATGAAGATGTTACGTGGTTGGGTCTGAAAAGCACTGGGCAAACACTGTTTATCTGGGATAAAAATATAGTTAACACAAGTCTTCTTCCTCCTCCTCCTTTTCTCTGTATGAGCAGTTGAAGCCAGGGTCCTGTGCCTGTCAAGGGCACCAGTGAACTACGCTCTCAGCCCTGCTAGTCTGTTTGCGACTTAGCCACTGCCTCGTACAGGGCTCACTGTGCCTCATCTGGGCGAAAATTTCAGGCTCCGGTCTGTGAGTAGAGACTATTTCTCATGATGAATACAAAGAGTGTGAATTTCTAAAAACATAGGTAACCCTGCCAACCAACCTGTCAGTAAATCACAGACTGGGGCAGGAGTCTTTCTGTCCTGACACACACTTCTAGAAGCCTATTTCCTTCTCCATGCGTGTTTGGAAACACCATGTGTAAGCAGAGAATTGATCCTCTAAAGATCAGATACACAAAAATCCCTTACAAACCAAGGAAAACCCTAACTCCTACCTCCAGGGTCTTATCCAATTTGGCAGCCAGCTTCCCGATTTCATACAACAGCTGAGGGCTGACGGGCGTCTGGGCTACGGGGCTGCCCGGGAGGAATGTCAGCAGCCTCAGCAAGTGGCTTCTGGTTCCGGAGCCGTTATCTAGATGGATGCAATGACACACGGCATTCTTGACTATTCTCTAAGACAGGAAAGAAAATGACCAAAAAACTATCCTGCCTTTGTCAGCATTATTAAAAACATACAGAAGAGGAAAAAAATGCACTCACCAAAAACTGCTCTGCAGCACTCTATGAAGCAAACAAACATGCAAACAAGCAAACAAACAAATCTCAAGAACGCTGGAATTGCCATTTGCAGCCAACAGACATAGGCCTAGCTCCTTGGGCCTCAGCTCTAAAGAGAAATTTCTACTATAGTAAACAGATCTCTCAGACCCACATTCTTTAATAAGTCCATGCTTATAAAGAAATGACTATTCTAGCTGGGCATGGTGTTGTACACCTTTCATCCCAGTACTCAGGAGGCTGAGGCAGGAGAACTGCAAGTGTGAGGCCAGCCTGGACTACATAGTGAGTCTGAGCTATATAGTGAGACCTTATCTCAAGAGACCTAAATAAATAAGTAAGGCTTCCCCAGGCGCAAACTGTGGTACAATGTGTGTGTATAACACAGGATACCTGTCCCTTGGGGACCATGTTGGGCCTCCGTTATTTGGAATAACGCAAGTTAAGAATGGATGGACAGAGGCCAGGCATGGTGGCGCACGCCTATAATCCCAGTACTTGGGAGGCTGAGGCAGGAGGATCACCGTGAGTTCAAGGCCAGCCTGGGCTACACTCTGAGTTCAAAACCAGTCCTAAATACATAGCACGACCCCATTTCAAGCCCCCTCCCCCCAAAGAATGGATGGACAATAAAGAAAAAGACAATCAAGACTTCCAACTTCAAAAAATTCCAAGAAATAGATTTCAAGCTGCTCCATGCTGGATTAGGCTCATTTTAGCATTAGTCACTGAGAGGTTAAGGGGCCCAAATCCCGCAGTTGAGGGCGGAGGCTTGGGAATTAAGTGCGTGCCCAAGGTAATGGCAGAGCTAGATCTACAACTCCTCATGTCTGTCTGGTCTTGTGTTCATTCTTTCTGCTACACCACCGCACCAGAATCTATAGCTCTTCTGATGAACGGAAATGTTTAACTGGGGTCACGGTGTGGGCCAACGGTGGTGAAAGCCCCCAGGTTCAATACCCAGCACTGAGAAAAAGGGGTGGGGGACTGTATTTCTGGTTAAATGAGAACAAAAGTGATTTCTCCATCCATTCTTTTCCCAACTACTGGGAAAATGACCCACCTCCACCCGGAACGGTGAGCTTGTGCTCAACACTGCATTTCCACCGGGAGCCCGAGGGCAGCAGTGTGCGGGAGCTGGCGTCTCTCACCTACGGACACCAGAGAGGTCATGTTGTCCTCTTTAGTGTGGCACACGGACGCTGTTGGAAACCCAGCTGCCTTCAGAAACATGATGACACAATTCTGCACTTCGATCAGGTCGGGATTTTTGCTGGTCTCAGTGTTGCTTATTTTGAGGACACACTCAGCAGGGCCATCTGCAGTATCTTTGGTTCTTGAGATGTGAACGTGAAAGTTTTGGTCATCGTAGCTCGGAAGTGGCTGGATCTTTGACACTGTTAACCCAAACACTGATTCCACCAACGCAGAGGCCTGGGCCTCGGTGAAAGTAGGTTTGGCCACAGCCTGTGTTTGCTGACTGGTTCCACTCGCCATCGTGCCTGGGGAACAAGCAAGCAGAAAGGGGACCCAGAGGGGGAGATTTACTTCCGTGTTTTCCGCAGACAACCCTAGAATGTTGCTTTACCTTGGTTCCACATTTCGTTTGATTATTTTTTACTCATAAAGCTAAACACATCAAATCAGTGAGAGACCAGGAAGCATTGGAGCCATGCCAGGTGGCTACAATCCCAGCACGTTTCAAAGGCTGAGGCAGGAGGATTGCCGAGATTTGAGTGAGTTCAAAGCCAGCTTGGACTATATTGTAGTGAGACCCTGTCTCAAATCTACCCACCACCCCCTTAAAAAGTTTTGGGGCCAGGAGTGCAGCCCAGGGGCTGAATGAGCAGCACACAGGAGAGCCTGGGTTCGCCCTAACACTAAGGAAGGAAGGAAGGAAGAAAGGAAAGAGAAGAAAAAAGAAAAGAAGAGAAAAAAGTAGCTATTTTGGCAGGGGACTAAAACAATATCATATCATGAAGCATATCTTTTTTTTTTTCTTTTTTGAGACAGGGTCTCACTATGCAGTTCAGGCTGGCCTTGGGCTCACTTTGTAGCCCAGGCTGGTCTCAAACTTGCAATGATCCTCCTGCCTCAGCCCCCTGAGTGCTGCGATTACAGGTGTGCGCCACCACGCCCAGCAATGAGTCATCTTAAAACTTATCTCCCAAGCTGAAGGCCAAGTCCCGCGAGAAAGCACAGACCAGGAAAGCGCCTGGGGGGTCACCTGAACCCAATTCTGCCCTCTCCCCTCCACCTTATAGGGGCAGTTCAGGTGCTGGGCATTAAGCAACCAAAGTCCTGTTCCAGCAAGGCCCATTCTTCAAGCTGTTAAGCCACGGTTCTGTCCTTTTTACTCTTATCACCAGTAGTCAGTAAAAAAGACAAATTCAAACACAGCAATCTTTTCTACTGAATTTTGTTAAGTTATACGGATCCCATTTAGCTTATCCCACGTACTTCAAATTACAAAATTTTATGTGGACGATGTACTGAGTCTTGTGTAAGGAAAGGCCTGTGCCCTGTGACAGTCAGAAAGATCCCTCACAACCACAGTCACTGTAACAACAAAAACCATTTAAAGAAGCTAAGCATGGTGGTGCATGCCTGTCATCCCAATACTCTGGGAGGTTGAGGCAGGCACATGGCCAAGTGTGAGCCCAGCCTGGGCAATTTAGCAACTTAGTGAGACCCTGTCTCAAAATCAAAAATAAAAAGGGCTGGGACTATAGTTCAGTGTAAAGGCCTCGTTTTCAATTTTTTCAACCAATCAATAAAAAGTAAAAAGAAGGACTCAACACATTGCTATAAAGCAGTACACAACAAAATTATAGAATGCTAAAGAAAACTTTGAATTAACTAAGCACAAACACGGAATGACTGGATTCACACTGAATTGAGCAAGCTTACCTTAAACTGTAAAGAACACATTTTCTACTGCAAAGAAGAACAGGGGCTTCAAATAAAATCTACTACCAGTTACAAAAAATAGAGTTAGACCTTGAATTTTTGACCTACCAATTCAATACCTGCCCGAGCTATGGCAGACAGTGAAGGGGAGAGGAGGGCAGCCACAGGCAGATGGATTTCAAGTGGGTTTTGAGTCCATTGGGAGAGGCGGGGAAGGAAGCCCGCCTTCTTCCCCTGGGGAGTTACTCTCTTGGCTCTGAGCACCTGGCCTGTTTCCTGGGCACCCAGGAGACATAGGGCCCAAGCATCCTTCAGGAACCAAATCTCCAAGGTTTTTACAGTTTTACCTTCTTCTTCTCCCAAAATAGTTTTCTTTCCATCCTTCGTTCATTCCAAGTTGTGCATAACTGATAATACCTGAGGGTGAGTTGCCTTTTAGGGTATGATTTTGGTTGTTGTTCAGGGGATGCAGTGTTTTTTGCTTTGTTCTGATTTTTTAAAAACGTTTTATTTTATTGGTACATTTTTACATAGTAACATTCATCAGAGAGAGTTTGTACCTGATATAGCTTGACCTTTTATTCCACTTCCCTCCCCGCTTCAACCCTGCATCCTCTTTATTTACAAAAGCTTTGTTTCCATTTTTCCTTCTATTCTTTTTTTCTCATCCCTTCTTTCTTTTCTCCTTCCCCCTCCCCTGTTTCCCTTCTCATTTGAACATTTTCTTTCGATTTTCCAATGTTTTTGTGTTCTGAGACAGGTTCAGACTAGCCTTGGACTCAGTCCAGCCAGCCTCTGCCTCCCAAATGCTGGGATAACAGGAGTTTGCCCTGCGCCTAGCTGGATGACGCGTTCCATCAAACAAATCTTAGCCCGGCAGGGTGGTGCGTGTCTGCAATCCCAGTATTCTGGGGGCTGAAGCAGGAAGATTGCAATTTGGAGCCCAGCCTGGGCAATTTAGAGACTTAGTGAGACCCTGTGTCATAGTAAGAGTTAAAAATTGGCCAGGGATGTAGCTCAGTATGAAGAGCCTGGGTCCAATCCCCAGTACCAACCCACTAAAAGCAAAATCTCAGCTGGTTGCCATGGTGCACATCTGTAATCCCAGCACTTGGCAGGCTCAGGTAGTATAGTGGGAAAGATTTTAAAACTATATAGGGGCTGGGGATATAGCTCAGTGGAATAAGCGCTTGCCTAGCAAGCGCAGGGTCCTGAGTTTGATCCCCAGTACCGCAAAAAAAAAAAAAAACTATATAGCTTCATAATTGGGCTGTCACACTTGGTTGGCCTTGACTACCTATCTGGACTCAGCTCTGTCTGTCCAGCTGCAAAAGAGCCCACACAAATATTCTGCTTTGCTAGTCTGCTTCAAGGGGCAAGCTAGCCCTATGAAGGTTATACTAACTCTTGCTGATTTGCCTGGGAACCTGACCCCGGACTCCCTTCCTGCTCCATGATAAACAGCTCCCTCTAAACCTGCCCCGGACTAACTATAACCAATGTAAATATAACCAAATGTAACCAATTATAGACTAACCCATTATATTCTATATTTCCTGCTTATTAAAAGTATATAAATTGCTTGTTTTACTTTAAGCCAGTGCTGATGTTTTTGGGGAGCAAGCCCACATGAGCCCACCAACGTTAATAAAAGTTGCCTTCCAACTCCCTGGTGCAAAGTATTTTCTATCTTGTTGGTACAGTTTCTGCAACTGTAGGATCAAAAATTCCAGGCCAACCTGGTCAGCCTAGCAATTTAGCAAGACCTTGTCTCTAGATAGATAGATAGATAGGCTGGGCATGATGGCACACACCTGTAATCCCAACACTTAGGAAGCTGAGGGAGGAAGATCACTGCAAATTGGAGGCCAGTTTGAGCTACACAGTGAGTTTAAACCTAGGCCAGCCTGAACTACATAACAAGACTGTTTCAAAAAAGTGAAACCAAACCAAAATCCAAACATAAAAACAAAAAACTAAAGGACTAGGGAATGTAGCTTAGCTTACCCTGGGTTCAACCCGAGATGCCACAGAATGAAAAAAAGCAAGCAAGCAAACAGAACAGATGATGCTTCTGGCAGGAAGGCAGCATGAAAGAACTTTTTTTTTGGAGACAGACTATTTCTAGGTAGCTCAGGCTGGCCTCAGCTTGCAATCCTCCTGTCTCAGCCTCCCAAATGGAGGGAACTTTCTGAAAAGAAATTGTTCTGTATCTTAATGATTTTTGGCAGTCTTGGAGGTCAAATCCACATCTGTGAGGCAGGTGTTCTACCCCCATCACATCCTCAGCCCTGTATCTTGACACAGGTACACACATTTGCCAAAACCTAGCTTAACAGCCAGGCATGGTGGCACACTCCTATAATCCCAGCACTCGGGAGGCTGAGGCAGGAGGATCATTGCTAATTTGAGACCAGCCTGGGCTATAAAGTGAGCTCAAGGCCAGCCTAAACTGCATAGTGAGACCCTGTCTCAAAAGGACAAAAACAAAACAAAACAAACAAAACCTCCCCTCAAAACCTAGCTTAAAACTGAAGTGAATGTAACATCTGTCCACCTCACTGAATGTAAATTTTACTTGAAAACAAAAGTTTTACTGAGACACAAGCAAGGACAAGGAGGGAGGTCCCAGAAGGTCTCAGAGCTTTCACATAACAGCCAGGCCTGTCACATGAAGGCCACCTGCTCCACTGAGGGAAGGGAAGGAAACTCTGGAAGGTGTCCGGGCTCTTCTCTCTGCCTCAGCCCCAAGACTACTCAGCCTGATGCCTGGAGGGACAATAAGGGTAAAAGCCTCCTATGTCACCACTGTCCAGGGCCTTTCCTCATCTGTCCACCCAAAGCCATCTCTCTGACCACACAGCACTGCACCACTGCACACCTGACGATCATGTCTCTTGTTTACCACAGGATTTCCTTTCTTTCCTTTCAGAAGGAAATCAAACTCTTGAGATTTGGCTCATTAAAGACATAAAGCCTACATGGGATTTCAAAATGGTTTTTGCACCTGAACCTTTTGGGAACCAACATATCCTGCTGCACTGGTTTTTCTGGGGGCTTAAGACTTTAGAGGAAATGTAAACATTCCACCTGGAGACAGACAGTGGTATAAAGTCTGACTCTGAGTGTAATAGGAACTGCAGTGTTAACTACACAGTGAAACCCTGGTGTAATTTTTCAATTCCCAAAGTGTTAAGGATGTCAGAGTGTTATGGATTTGTTATGAAATATAAATTTTGTTTTTTGTTTTCCTCTTTTGGTACTGGGAATCGAACTCAGGACCTCGCACTTGCCAGGCAGGTGCTGTACTGCTGAGCTACAGCCCCAGCCCTGAATCACAAATTCTTAAAGTTGAAGGCAGCTGAGGAAGGCCAGCTCCCTGCTGGTCCAGAAAATGCTTCTCTAACACCTGTGAAGGGGGCTTTTAGGTGTCCCTTTGAAGAACCCTGGGTTCTGAAGCAGTGTGAAGCATGGCTGGTGGGGCTGGTGCATTAAGTCGTATTTTATACCGGGTCTACCATCTGACCTTTGAATTTCAGACTCTGGAACGACTTGGACTGGATCATCCCGGAAAAACTATGAGGCTGAAGTTCTTTCTCTCTGAGTTTGCTTTTTTTCTTCGTGTAGAAAGGACTCCAACTCTTGTAAGGAATGGCACAGATCCTCGTCTGCTCCTGAAAGTAAACAAACATACAGAAAGAAATGTGTTTGCTATAGATGTTTCCTTCACCAAATCTGTCCTGCATGCGGGAGGGAGAAGGGGGATACAAGTCCTATGGGACGGTTGTTGATCTTTATTTTACTTGTTGCCTGGGGAGAAGACGTGCAGGAAACCTCAAGGTCTGTACTAGAATCTCCCTCTGCACTTAGCACAAGCTTGCTCCAGACAGGAAACAGCAGTCAGTCTTGATTCTTCTCTCTCCCTGAAAGAGGGTAACCAAGTCCTAGTAACCTCCCCTTTAGCCAGTCTTCTCAATCTCCCTTTCTTCTGCAAACTTCTAATCTTTCCGGGCTGGAGAGCAGGGGGTGGTTTCTCGGCACCTAGCTGGTGCCTTAGGGAATATTAAACGCCGAACCAGGTTTGCCTTCACTCCACGGGAAATAAAGCAGGGGACCTGGACTCAGTTTGCAGACAATAGTAATGCACGACTGGGTGCACACGGATCTTGACGCTGAGTGGAAGAATAAAAAGCTGGGGACCAGCAGGATTCCAAGGGGTACCTGACCCAAAATGCAGGAAAATAAGGGGGTAGGAGGAGGACACATAGGTCAGGTTCATAGTTATGATAGTAATGAGGCCTGGGGATGCTCCGAAATGTTTCCCACCGGGCACTTCCCTCGGCTCTCCATGCTGGCGCTCTGGGTTCTCCTGAAATCTCAGCCCGGGGCGTGAAAGGGGAAGGAGAGGGGACCGCGTATGCCAATCGAGGCCACCCTGGTGAGGACCACGGGATCCCGGGAAGGATCCCCGCCTTAGATCGGCACCCCGCCCTCGGGCGTCCCCTGCCCTGCCGGCCTCCGCTCCCTGCCCTGCTCACTGCACGATCCCACGTCGCGTTCACCCGTGTCAGGCTCAGGACCTTGCCGGAAACACGCAGAGACTATCGGAGGATTTGGACTCAGAGGTGCCAAGAACTGGGTCCGCCCCTTCAGCGAGCCTGGTGTACCCGATACCTGATTGGCCGCTCTCACTCCATGCAGCACAGTCAGCTCAAACTACTGGAAGGCGTGGCTTAGCCAGGGCCACTAGACTTTGCCCCAAGGGGCTTCTAAACAGGAAATTAGAAATCTGGCTGTTGATTTCACCGGCTTTCTACAGTCCTGGCCCCGCCCCTCGGAGTCCAGCACCCCTGTCCAAAAAGAAAAAATCTGTTCCTTAGGTAACGGGAGCTCGCATCTCATTAGCTCTCCAAGGCCCCGCCTGCCAGGAGTAGCCATTCAGCAGGAGCTAGGTCCTTGCGTTGCACCTCTCAGTCCCGCCCCACCTACATGGTCCGGAAGTACTGGGGCGATTTCTCAGTCCCAAGTGCTCAGACCCAACGAGCATGTTCTTTCCTCTCACCTCCCCACCGCTTGCTGGAAGCGCGGGCCTCTTTAAGAAGGTGACCCTAGTGAGTCCTTCCAGGCCATCACATCCTGAATCGGTCTGGCCACAGCCTCTCCCAGGTGTTGTAACTGGAAATGTCTTGTCCATGGAGACACCTGTGCACTCTGCACGCCCTGACAGGAGAATGAGGCCTTGAAAGCATAAATCCTCCACCAGACCTTGGCCAGCCGGTTCCCAGCGAGGCGCTTGTAGCTGCAGTCTGTCTCTCGAACATTAAAAAGATTGTCCTTTCCAATTAAGAGGTGTTATTTATACAAAGGATCCTGCTTCTAACTCTTTAGTCTCTTCAACTTTAAGCTGATTCTATCAATCTAAGTACCTGTTGAAACTATCACGAATGAAAGTCAACTTTTATTTGTTGCCAGGCAACAAATATTTGTTCACTCTCATTAGACCTTGAGTGGAAAAGGAGCAGGAGGACATCCAGGGTGAGGACCACGGGTTTACATGGCAGCCACAGGCAGCAATGTGACCTCTGAACAGTTAGATAATGTATCTGGTAAGAAATTCCAGGATGGCATCCTGTGTCATTTTTAAGTCATTGTTAAAAATATAACAAGAGCCAACTGTGATAATACAATTTTCTTTATTAAAAATAATTTACATCATCAGTAACATATACACCATTGTCATCAACTGGACTTCGCCTCCAATAAATTTCTATACAATACTTAACATTATTGAACTTAAAACTGTTACACTGTTTTGTTGGCTTTAAATAGATAATGATTTGAAGCTAATTGAGATATATGGTTTCATAGCCCCAACGTATAAAATTTGATAGAAACTATCAGCACTGTCACCTGTTAGGGAAAAACTAAAACAAAACAAAAAACCAAAACACTGAAAAAGCCAAAGTCAACCCCCTTCCCACTGTCTGGTTTACTCCAAGTCAAACTAGACAGGGTCATCACCCAAGTATCTTCAGTATTTTATCCTAAACCTAAAAGCAAATGTCTCAATTTAACCACAGAAAAATGTCGAGTTTCTCTCATCCTGTCACCTGTCAGTGAGAAGAGGATGCACATACCATTGTTACTGTATACACCAACAGCAAGGAGTCGGACTCAGCTAGTAGCTCTACAGATTTTAGTACAAGCAGTAGGGGATAAAATCCAGGCAATGTGGCTGAAAGAATTCTGCTCCCTTGTACCCGAGTGTCCTCAATGGAGACAAAACAGAAAATAATGACAACTGTCACCTTGGGACTTTTAAGGTATAAATAGTAAAGGCAATTCAGTGGCTGTATGACATTTAATAAGACTGGCAAGACCCAAAAGTATGAAAATGGCAATGTCTAGCAGGTTTTTGAGAAAATAAATGTTGCTGTTGGTAATGACCTTTGAAATTGTACTTTAAGTTCACAACACTGACTTGCTTTTGAGTAGTGTGCCTATCACACTTTATTTTGTCTGAGACAGGGTTTCACTAGGCACTTCGGGCTGGCCTTGAATTCACTTTGTAGCCAAGGCTGGCCTGGGAACTCAGTGATCCTCCTGCCTCAACCTCCGCTTCCCGAGTGCTGGTATTACAGGTGGAAGCCACCATGCCCAGCTTATGACACTTTTTTTGTAACACAAAATCACCCAGATACAGTCAACAAAGGGGAGAAAAACAAATGCCAACTGGCACTTGGAGAGAGGCAGAATTACAAGATGCACAAGCAGGGTCACAGCCTACACCTCTTCTCCCCAATTTAAAACCACGCTCGCCAGGCTTCTAGTTCATTGTATATGAACAAGAGATTAAAAGAACCTTGATTTTGTTCCTGGAATACAGGTTTATTTGTGAGCGTCCACGTTCAAGCCATCACTAGATAGCTTTATCACCACCACTTCTTGATTAGCTTGTGTGATGTCCACAAACCACAGATAGAGTATACTTTCAAAGTAACAGTTTTTCTTTCCCATACAATCTGGAATTACCATTTCCTCAAAGCATGTAACAGGTATTTTAACATTCAATCTGCAAACTCATGTAAATTAAACACATGCACTGAGAGATATATAGCATGTATCAAGATACATGATTTGAAAGGGCCAAAGAAAACATTTATAAAAAATTTAAATAAAGACAGAAAATTACTGTCAAGTTCTAGTCCAATTCATTGTCTAAATAAATATTTACAAAATGTTTTTAAAAGACTATGATTGATTATGTGCAAAGTTCTCAGGTCTTTACCCATTGGTTTGGTAGTTTTAGCATTTTAGCTTTAAATAAGCAATTTTTTATTCTGTGCAATGTGAGCTAATTTTGAACTGCAAAACCTTACCTAGGTCATATGAAGATCTCCACATAAAACAGAAACAAAAACTTTACCTTAACCTTTTGCTGCAAAGCTTAATTTCTTAACTAAAGAAAGGTATAGGACCTTCTAAAATTAATTATCCAACCTGTTGTAAGAAGTTCCCACATCTTGACAAAATGAACATTTTCAACAGTATGATAGAAAAACATGCATATTGAGATCATTTAACACTCAGCAACAATCTAACTTATGCGTCAGTTTTGGTTAAACCAAATAAATCATAAAAACATTGCTGGAATCATGCACTCTTGGTAAAACAATGATTTGAAATGAGAGGAAATCAAATAGCAATATTTAAAGATGCTTAGGGGTAAGGATCCATATAATTTAGGGTGGATCATTTAAAAGAAATATGGTTACCATCTAAATATGGTTACCATTCAAGTTCTCTTTAGCTTCCACAAGCTGAATGTAGAATGTCAGTTGGTGATACCTAAATTAGTTTACAAAAAGTTCTAGTACCACATTAGATGGGCAAAAAAAGTTAATCCAATTAATAGAATGATATCTGAGATTTGCCAGGGTACAGTGGCAAACTACTAAAAACTTAAGTGCTACATCACAGACATCCATCCTTTCACTGCCTGTGCATGTGCCACAGAACTGCTTGTATTCTGCAACTGTCCAAATGCAGATTTGGAGGAAACTAAGGCCACAATGCACAGAACGATTGTGATCTGGGGCAGGTTCTCTCCCTTTAGTTAGAATGAGACTAGGGATAAACCTGGCTTTTATGGCAGGTTAAGAATGCCAAATGTATCCAGCAATTCTGAAAAGGAATTGATATACTTAAAAATCCATTTGTAAATCAGATTCTAACTACCACAATTTTAAGTCTAATCTGGGTTCTCATATTCCAATCTCCTACTCTTAAACCAACAAACAGTAGTACAGTTTTACAGGTGCAAAACTAAATGAACAAGGTTATTCATGTAAGAATCTTCAACACAAGTTCATATTCTGCCTTTATTTACAAAATGGTCTGATAAAATATCCCCACCCACCCATACTTACAGGTTTCTTCCACAACACACGTCACACGTTGATTTTAGCAATGTTAATAGCACCATTCGTGTATGATTTAAGATCAAGATTTCACTGCAGTCACTACTGTGATTCATAATCATTTACATCCACGGATGACAGAGGTGAGCACACTGGGACCACTGCAGCTCCATGCCAGGACTCCCCGTCTAGCACAGAAGGCTTCAAAGTGAGAGTTTCTGAAGATCCATGGCTAGCTGATACTAGGAGAATTTCCGTGCCACAAAATTTAATAATCCTCCGTGCTTGTATAGTGCTATTTCCACGTCACTTTCAAACGAAGCAATCACGGTGAATACTTTTCCAGTACTTGTCTTTAAACAAATAAAAACATCTCACATGAGGGGTAAAGTCTTCAAAGTGTTACTTAAGGTATCTGTGTTCATATTCAATGACAAATTGTGACATATTTTGTCTGGTTTTCCTGGTTCTAATTTCATAAATTTTGAATGCCTGAAACTGTTCTTTTGTTTCAAAACCACCCAACAGCTAAGTAGAAAAGAGGTATTTTCATCTCTAATTTTAAATGAGGAATATTATACTATGTAGAACATTCAAAGGATTTATATTTTGATTTATCTGTTGAGATACTACTCACTATTCATATTCATTTTATATTAACTATTCATCGTACATCTTGCCTGGCATTCTTCCTTTTTTCCCCTTAGTTGTAAAGTCTAACACTAAATGCTCAGCTTTTGCCTGCTCTTTGGAGTATACATCTGGGTTAAACCAGAGCTGAAAACCAGGATGAGAAAGCATGCAATTAGAAGGCAAGACTCCCCTCCACACGTCTCTCTGGATTAAGCCTGCAGTTCCTCTTGCTTTGCCTCAGAGAACATGAGCTATATAATGAAGTCCCAATACACAGGCAACAGGGCCACCTCACACTGCAACTTTTCAAACTAACAGGACGTCACTTTCAACTGTCTTAGGTCAATTTACAGCCCACGTCTTTGAGCAAAGACTGCACATTCATATATGAGAATTTTAGAGGTACCTTTATATTTAATGTTATTCCAGGAGACAGTTCTTCAGGAAATGTTAAAGAAAACGTCTCTCTGCCAGAGAGGCCCAGGACATCTGCACTTTCTCCAGGAAGGAACTGAAGCGGAGCTATGCCGATTCCAATCAAATGATCTTTATGTATTTTTTCGTAACTCTCAGCCAAAACAGCTTTTACACCCTGCAACAGATGTGTATTTTATTTCTTCTAATCATTTCTGAAAGTTGACTTCATATTGAGCATTTTAAAAGGAAAAACATCTACTTTGGATTTTCAGTATACACTTTTTATCTAATATTCCATACTATGGTCAATGTTGTATCAACATTTACAGAATCCTTTTACATGTGACTTTTGTGTGTTTTTAAGAGCTTCCTGTGTTGTTCTGTCTCCTCCCCTCTCCCTTGCACTGGCCACTCCAGGGTCAAGTGCTGGTCATGCCCACCACACACAGGAGATGGCTATGTGGGACAGCTGCTTTGCCCCAAGTGATTCTGACAGTCAGTCCAGCATATACATTAACCAACAATTTCTCTTCAGGTAATTCTTGAAGATATAAATCCACAGCCACAAAATAAACAGGATGAGAAAATTCTGTATTTAGTAATATTTAGTAAACAGAAACAGGAGAGGTGGGCATGGTGGTGCACGCCTGTAATCCCAGCACTTGGGAGGCTGAGGCAGGAGGATCACTGCAGGTTCCAGACCAGCTTGGACTACAAAGTGATCTCAAGGATAGCCTGAACTGCATAGTGAGACCCTATCTCAAAAAGACAAAAAAAAAAAAAAAAAAGAAAGAAAGAAACAGGAACCTACAGAATGATGAACTGAAATTAGAGAGTGGTTTCAGTAAATTCTGAGACAACATATAACGCAGAACCCAGGAAAGCCGCCAATCTCTTGACGCACTGGGGGCTCCAGTTAAAAGCCTGTACAGAGCAGCCAGATTCTCTGCTCAGCCTCCATGCCAGAAGAGTCAATGTTCGTTCCCTGGAGACAATGGGCTAGAGAGGTTCTCAACTGTGATTCTCAACTTTTCTGATATTGTCTAAGGTGAGACTAGATTTTTAAGACTTTTAAGACTTTTTTTTCTTTAATCACCTCACCTTCCTCACCAATCCCTTCAAACTTTTAATCTACACACTATATATATATATATATATATATTTATGCACTATCTGTTTAGCTATACTTTATACATAAAGAGAAAAATTTTCTTGTACCACCTAAGAAACAGTTTTCGTCCCTTGGGGACCATCATGCATGCTTTACAAGCCTCAAGAATGTAGCTTTGAGAACACCAGATCAGAAGGTGGGACTGGGTTGATACCCCGAGTGCATCTTTTTTCAAGAAATTAAATGGCCTCAAAGCAAATGTAAGCAGGTGTCTGGAGGGGAAAATGGCCCATTACCCTATCATCTATAGTGAGGCCCTGACTGGCAAGACCAAGCCCACATTCAGATTCTTAATGTCTAACTGAGCGGACTGCCAAGGATCACTGGTAGGCAGCTTTGTAAGAGTTGACCCTATGATAGAGTGCACAACCCTGTCTCTGATGCGGCTCCACAGTAGACTGCCCGTCCAGCCAAGGCACAGAGTATCCAGCCAGAGACACACTCTGAAGAAAAGCAGCACCATCAGGTCCTATCTGGAGGGGGGAGGGATGAAACCTGGCCCGAGATCTCTGAGTCTCTTAACTCCTCAATGGAGCAAAGCAGAGGACATGAAAAAATCATTTAAGGCAGAGTCCGCTTCCCACCCATCATCTTCCACACATAAGGCAAGACCAAGGCTGACTCACATTTGAGTATTAACATGAAAATAGGTGAGTACAAAATACCATCTAAGATAATTAAACACTCATAAAATCAAGATCCAAATCATAAAAAAAAATCTAAGTAAACTTTGACAGGCTCTTCCTGATAAAAGGTAGCATTAAAATGTCTTTTAAGCTTGAGATAAATGTTAAGAAGTCATACCAGTAAATAGGGTCCTTTGGCAGCCCAGTCCCTTGAATTGCCTGAACCATACTTCTTTCCTGCTAGGATAATCAGTGGGATACCTTCTTTTTGATACAGCTCTGCAGCTTCAAATACATCTAGCTATAGATAAAACACACAGAAAATTTTTTAATATAAATTTTTACCCAGTGAGTAATGAATGGCTTGCGTATTTTATACATGTTCTTACCGTCTGTCCTGATGGAAAATGAACTGTTTTGGGAGCTGGCTTTCCAATGAATTTATTAAAAAGCTTGATGTTTGCAAAAGTGCCTCTTGTCATCACTGCATCATTACCTCTCCGGGCTCCGTAAGAGTTGAACTCACGAGGGGTAAGGCTAACGGAAAGTTACAAGAATCAGTGTTTATTCCAGGTGCAAAATGGCATAGTGCTATAATATACTCACAGATGCTTTGCTTCTTCTATAATCAACCCTGTTAGATTAAATTGAAGCAGAATGTAGATATCATATTTAACAGTCAAATGTCCCTAATTTTTCCATACCTTTTCATGGTGGGGGGTTCTTAAGAATTAAACCTGTAACCTTTACACCGAGCTGTGGCCCTAGTTCTTTAAAAATTACTTTGAGACAGGGTCTCAATAAGTTGCTGAGTTGCCCAGACTGGGCTTGAACTTGCAATCTCCTGCCTCAGCCTCCCAGAGCGCTGGGCTTACTTACAGATGAGCAGCACCAAGCCCAGCTAGAGCATTTGTTTTAGTTTTGCTTGCCGATGGTAGATTGTGTTAACTGTATGCTCATGCTATCTTTCAATAGGGTCTGTCTTCTTACTTGTAAACCAGATACCAGATTCAGTGACTTGATAATATTGAGGTTTTCACATTTTGGGCAAGAATGCTTGCCAGCTGTACACATTTCCACTGGAAAGCATATGCCATACAATTGTCTTTTCCTGGACTCTTAGCAGTGACTGCTTATCATTGTCTAGATTTATTATTTCATGAGAGAATGTTGTGATACTCTTTTTTTTGTCCTTTTGAGAGAGCATCTTCCTATGTAGTTTAGCTGGCCTTGAGCTCACTTTGTAGCCCAGGTAGGTCTCAAACTTGCAACCTCCCGAGTGCTAGGATTACAGGAGTGCACCACTATGGCCAGCTTAAAATGATTTTTTTTTGGTACTAGGACTTGAACTGAGGACCTTGCACTTGCCAGGAAGGTGATTGTGCCACTGAGCTTTATCTGCTGGAACTTGATTGACACTCTTAATTCAATCATATCTCTTAACATTTTGGCTGGAAAAAATTTTTTTGAGACAGGGTCTCAATTGTGCAGGCTGGTTCTGAACTCACTCATGCAGCCCAGGCTGACTGCGAATTCATGGTAATCTTCCTGCCTCGGCCACGGACCATCATGTCTCCTGGCTGGAAAACTTCTATAAAGACCAACTTTCCTGTATGAGTGATTTGGTCAAACTGACATACATTCCACTTAAGAAAAGCTGGTCAAAGATTTGATTGGTTTACCAGCTTTCAAAATAATGAGCCGGCTCTCTACCACCTTGGAAAGAAAGGTACCTAATATGGTAACTTCTGCTTTTTTCCTCTCAGTATCAAATGAACCCTGGATTTAAACTTATCTATTACGTTTCAGCCCATCCCATTACTATTGTTACTGACACTCAGGATGTCCCATCTACGAGCAGTGACACATTCAAGTCAGCTCAGGGGCCCTCCAGACATAGCTTGGTGGTTCCCGGTGGCTCCTCTGACTTTGGCGTAAGGTATCTAGACTCATACTACACATTTCCCAGTTCCAGACTCAATCCTCCTCTAAGCAGTGCTGGTAGTGGGCACTGGAAATAGTATCAGTGCTAAGGATCTTTGTGCCCACTAGGTTAAATATATCAATTATATTTTTTTAGGGATAAGGAACAATGGAACAGAAGTGTCAATAATCAATAACTGATTTTTATCAGACTCTAATTTAGTCTTCAGGCTCTAGAGACAACAATACTCTAAACTTGTACAATTAAACTTCTTTCTTTAGGTCAGGAGTGGTGGGGGTTTGGGTATCTTTTTTTGGTACCAGGAATTGAACTCAGGACCTTGCAGTTGCCAGGCAGGCACTACTCCACTGAGCTATTTCCCTGGCTGGGTATCTTTATTTTTAGAAAATTCTAACTGATAATTACTGGGCTAAATGTGCTCAAGAAATTATAATAAACAGATTGTATATTTGAGAGAAGTGGTGGCTGGTTTTCTTTTGTGGGAGCTATGTCACAACCGACACTAATCATCGCCAAAAAAGTATTAGGAGAAAGAAAATTTTATTCTTGAATCACCTTATAATAAAAACTATACAATATTATTCATGTTAAACCAAATTCTACAGCCCTGATTTTACAAGATATTTTTAATGAAAAAATTCAATCATTTGAATCATTCAAACTCCCAAAAGCTAATCAAGCATCAGTAATGCAAATTCTGCCTTAAGTCTCTTATATCAAAACAATTCAATAGAATACAGAAATAAAACAACATCTTTCTGGTTTTAGATTTATATCTCCTATACAAATGGCATTTACGTTCAGATTTATTTTTGTCATAAAATTTTAGGTTCAAACAGAAGTTGGGAGTGAAGGAGAAATAAAAAGAATTAAGATGTGTTATATACCTGTAGTATATCCTAATGTAATTATATACTGCAAAGATTTACAAATACAAATAATAAAAAATTTCAGCTGACAAAAAAAACCAGTAGAACTTGATTTCTGATACATGTCAAGCATGGCCTTACCAGTGAGCATTTTATAGCCTATAACACACAGGTTTACTATATTCCAAGAATGAGAAGCTAGTTAGAGCCCGGTGATTAGACTCTATTTGGTGTATCAATCCTGACTTTTCAACAATGTAACACTGAAAAAGAAAAACCTTGTCTCTAATCAGTTGTGGCGTTTAGACTGTAAGGCTCAATATAAAAAAACAACTTCAGTTGCTATAGTTATAGACAAGACTAAGGTAGGTGCTCAGGTTCTGGCTCAAGCCAGACACTCCTCATTTAATGACTGGGTTTTGTTCCTGCAACTAGGTTATAACTGAATTGATTGTTAAATGAGGAACTGAATACAGTAGCACATTACAATATTCAAAACAAAGGAGACTCCAACTTGATGACTTTGCTTTTATTTGTGTTACTCTTCCATGCAGTACTGTAATGTATAACAACATAAACTATATACTGTACTATACAGTATAATCAGCAAAACTTACAGTACTATGTAAATAAGGGCTACTGTACAAAAAAAGACATTAAGGCTCTATAAGCAAGATGTATAGAACTGTACAACAAGGAATATCTGTACACTAACAATCAGACTTCTAAGATAGCATTTATTTACTGGATAAAGCAACATGACCAGAAGCAGAAGACTCTTGATTAGGAGAAGCAAGATCACCTCAAAACCACAAATACATACCCTCTGTTTGTTAAGTATCTGGCTGCAGCACTACTCCTGGCGATGCTTCCGGCAGGTGATATGTGATCTGTCGTAACAGAATCTCCCAAATGTAGCAAGACATGGGCATTTTCAATGGGTTGGAGTGCAACTGGCTCTTTGGTCTACAAAGTAAAGCTCAAAGCATTTAACTATTCACAAGGTTTTAATAATCTTGTAAGGGTAAACATTAAAACTACTTACAAGTTTATCAAAAAATGAAGGACATCTGATGTAAGTAGACTTTAAGTCCCATGGAAACAAAACTGAGTCTGGTGCTTCTAACGAATTCCACCATTTATTTCCAATCTGTGAATAATGGTTTTTGTTGATGAATTTAAAAAGAAAAAAAAAAGATAAAAGGAGTGATAGAGGCTTACAAATAGACTGGAAAAAAAACCCCTTACCCATTTAAAATAGTGCGTTCTACAAAATCATGCCTTTTTTGGGACAAATGAATTTTAGCTCACCAGATCTTTAGGAACACTAAGCTAAGTTGCAATACAAACTGAATATACAGACTTCTTTACAGAGTTAAAAAAAAAAAAAAAAAAAAGCCCAGCTAGAGCATGTCAGAATATCTGTATGTTGTGGGGTAGGTTAGTGATCTTCAGGAATGCTATTACAAAGAAAAACTTTCACCTTTGTAAAAATGCATTTGCCCCGTATCACTGCCTATTGGTTCTGCCTTTGAACTGCATCCCAGGTCTCACTGCTTTCTTAATCACCTCCACTGCTACCACCCTAGTCCCCTCCATCAAAACCTCTTCATTTGGCCTTCCTGACCCAGCCTTTACTACCCCTCCAGTATCCTGAATACAAAACCAGAGCGATCTTCCCACAGCTCCCCTTCTCGCCTGACTCGGGATATCCCTAGCCACCTGGACCTCGCCTTCCCCCCAGCATCTTGTCCCACACACCCTTACTGCTGATTCTTGAGTGACACGACATCCATGAAGACTCCCTCCTGACAACCTGCGAGCCCGTTCCCTCCACCTGGAGAGCCTTGCACCCTGCTCAGAAACATGGCTGACTCCTTTGCTTCCTTCAAAATCACGCTCGATGGAATCTCTTCAACCCACTATAGTCTGCTCTCAAAATTCTCCATTCTTAACCCTTTTTAACAAAATTTATTTTTTCTATAGATCTTATTACTTCCAACAAAACGTGCAATTAACCTAATTATTTTCTTTATAGATCACTGTTTCTTCCCTTAAGAATTTTGTTTTGTGCACTGCTGTATATCAAACATCTAGATGAGCTGAGAAGCCCCATAATTGCAGCACTCTAGGAAGCTGAAGCAGAAGGATCAAATTCAAGCCCAGCCTCTCACACTCAGTGAGACCCTGTCTTAAGACAAAAAATTGAAAGGGGCATGGATATAACTCAGTGAGAAGATCTTGGGTTCAATACTCAGCACCCAAAATAAAAAAAAAGCAACAAACCAAGAAGCATCTAGAAGAGCACCTGGCTCATGGATTCAAGTGAGTGTTTTTTCTGCCATCACATTTATACTACTTTTTAAAATAAATGTCTATATATGTGTATCACATATGTACGTGAAAATATCTCTTAAAAACATGCTTTAAAAAGGTATTGCAGGTTACTCTAGAGAAGCAAAGGGGTAGTCAGGGAATCGGTGAAAGCAAAATGTCATTGTCTGCTTGTTTCTTTCTGAGCCATGTGACTGCGAGTGACAACCAGCACAGTTTCTATGAATTGTGCCCTCATTCAGGATACCAAGTATAAGTGGTGGTTATGCATCTCCAGTAAGTAAGTACAATCAATTCCAGTATCTAACCCATTCTCTTTTAAATTAGCAATTCCAAATACACACTGACCATCACTCATTAAACACTATGTATTCAAATTAATGTAATTTAAATTTGTGTTCTATTCAGAAAGCAAAATGCATAAAATATAATACACTACAGCTTTACTAAACTAAGAAGTAAAGAAAGAAGATCCTTACCTCTATCTTCTCCTTTAGTGTTTTAAACATGGATAACGTAACATGTTCTTCCTCTATCTGATGAACTTCTTCTCTAGTGGGCCAAATATCACACAGGTAAATGTTCTTGCCAGTAGGATCAGTACCTGGTTAAAAGATATTAATGTGATAATCAGTAAGTAAATTATTCAACAGTGTGCTTTCGGCTTAACCAGCTAGAAGAATAATCTGCAGCACATTTTATATTCTTCATACATATACAAAAACCAGTAATTATGCATGATTATAAATTTTGTAATACAAATTTAATAACAGATTGTTTCAGAAACACTTAAAAAATAACTTTTAGGAGGAAAAGGGCACATGCATGGGCATGCGCACGCACCCACACACACACGCATGCACGCATGCACAGGAAAACATACCCAAAGGTTCTGTCTGGAAGTCTATGTTCACTGTGCCCGCTATGGCATAAGCTATCACTAAGGGTGGAGAGGCAAGGTAACTGGCACGAACACAATCACAAAGACGACCTTCAAAATTTTTGTTTCCCGATAAAACTCCACAGGTAACCAGATCACCCTGAAAAAACATAACCATACAAACAAGTATATTCAATTCAAGGCAATCATAAAAGCAATGTTATATATTACAGATTACAGTTTTCTTTTTTTTTTTTTTGTCTTTTTGAGACAGGGTCTCACTATGCAGTTCAGGCTGGCCTTGAACTCACTTTGCTGCCCAGGCTAGCCTCGAACTTGCAGTGATCCTCCTGCCTCAGCCTCCCCAGTGCGGGGATTACAAGGGTACACCACCATGCTTGGCTATATTATAGTTCTGAAGGCAAGACGACCAAAAAATGTATCACTATAAATCCTACAAAGAAACTCTATTAAGAAGTCCTCATATTGACAAGGGCATATTTTTAAAAATCTAGAAATGAAGAATGGCATGGTGGCAAACACCTGGAAACCTAGCGCTATGGGAGGATCAGGCGGAGGACTGGCAAGTTCTAGCCTACCCTGAAAAGCTTAGCAATTTAGTGAGACCCTTTCACAGAAATAAAAAGATAAAATAGGACTAGGGAATGTGGCTCAATACAAAAAGCCCTGGTTTAACCTTCCAGTACCACCAAAAAAAAAAAAAAAAAAAAAAAAAAAAAATCTTGAATCCTTTTAAGTTTCACAGGTTACTCTTCCAAAGAGGTATAAGGACAACAGAAATATAAAAACATCAATATACTTTCAATAATTTAGTAACAGGAAAATTAAGAAAGCCCACATGGATGTCTTGCCAATCTGTATGTTTTACCTGTTTTACTGCATTTAAAACTGCTTCTGATAAGGGTGCTGTATTGCCCACACATGTTGAACATCCATAGCCAACGACTTCAAATCTGCATTTCAAAACATGAAATGTGACTGGAGAGCACATTGCATTTGTAATGAAAAGACAAGGCTTGCATTTCTATCTCTAATAATAATCAGGGTACATGGAATAACCCTCACCAATATATTAACTCTACAGTGTTTTGAACGATCAGGTCACTCTTAGGCATAGCCCTCATGTTGAATGCAGCAAACCTCTCAGAAGCCGTATTTCATGCTCTAACGTAAGTCAACAGCACTTGTCACTATACAAAAGAAAACTCAAGTACTACCTACTGGGAAAGCAATATAACATTAAAAAAAAAAAAAATCACATTGTACTTCCATTCTCAGAGTTTGCTGAAACTGTAAAATATCAACATTACCCGGCCTCAACAATTTTACTAAAGGTCCAAAGAGGCAACTAGGTGCTCTGATAGAAGTAAAATCTTTCAATTTGCAGTCAAATCAATCCAAGAATCCCTGACAGCAATTCTACAGTGGTGTAACAAAGTTAGATCACAAGCATAATTCCCTAAATTACTTTCAGTTACTGCTCTGGAAGCAGAAAATCTAGAATTTATGTAAGAAAAAATATAATTTATATCAGCAAAATGTTTCAAAACACACTGAAAATACAACTAGCGTCAATTTTATTCTGATCACTCAGACATGGAAAAGTCATTTTCTCCAACACTCAGGGAGAGTGCTAAGGTGTCAGAGACCCAATAACCTCACAAACCCTCTGGGAAGACAAGTCACCCGGTTACTAAATGCAGGCTATGGGAGTTTCTTGTGGGAATCCCGTGTAATGGCACCACCACTCCTTCTGTCCTTGCACTGGTGTCTCTTTCCACCTCAGGGACCCCAGGCTAGAGATCACATGGTGCTCTGCAGTTAAGGAGCCTCTTGGAGCCCTATTTAGCTATGCCTGAGAAATGGCGGCTTATATGCAGCCTCAGAGCCTGTGGCAGCAGCAAGGTACTGAACAGAATTATAGCATATTTTTCTTTCCATCTGCTTTATGTATATGAAAGGCCATGCTCCAAAGTCAATACAAATACTGCTAGCTGTCACTTACCCTAGTTTGCTAAGATACGGCAACACTCCGCTTGAGCTGAGGTAATGAGTGACCATCCCGCTGCCTGGAGATAAACTCGTTCTTATGTAAGGTTTAACGCACAGCCCAGCTTCAACAGCCTTCTTGGCCAAAAGACCTGCACAGAGAACAAATGATTTCCTTTTTTTTAATAGCAGTATGTCTTTCTCTTTTCATATTGGAGTAGGAAGAAAGACTGAAGCCCAAAGGCACATATCCCCACGTTTACTATCATTACTTTGTCCATTTATTCTGATTTACTTCATTTAAAATAAATCAAAATCTGTAACATCTGGACATAGCGGTGCATATTTGTGACCCCAGCTACTTGGGAGACTGAGGCAGGAAGATAAGCAAGTTCAAGGCCAGCCTAGGCAACTTAGTGAGACCCTACCTCAAAATTTACAAACAAGAACAACAACAAAACAGGATTAGCAACATAGCTCATTAATAGAGCACTTGCCTACCCTGTGTGAGGCCCTGGGTTTTAATCCTCAATAAGCATCATACTGTGAATTATTAAGGATTAAATTGATGATATGGCATCACGCACACAAACAAAAAAAGGATAAACCATTTCTAAGTCCTATAATAAAAAACTAAGGGATATGGGACATTTACTACATGGTTTTATGCAACAAAAGAACTCTTTCTAATGTTCAGGCAAACTGATTTCATTCATAGTTCTTGTCAATAATCTTTTGGTTCTTTTACAATTCTCTGGACTCTAGCACAATGTGATAGTAAACTTCTAGAAAACCAGGAAATACTTGCTAATTGACTATACTTCTAAATAGAAGAAACATACAACCTAAAATTGTTAGACATGCAAGATGCAGTTACAAAAAATTATCTTCTTGTCATAAAACAAAATAAATAATTTAAATAAAACTTAGGCTCCTTAGGACCTAGTTAATACAAACACAGACATGGATACTCTTGTATTCCCTATGAAAAAGACAGTAAAAGTAGCAGAAAAAAAAATTAGGACAAAAAAGCCTGGCCGCAGGCTATGGCCCACCTGCAGCAAGCATGACGGACGGGTTACAGTTATTGGTGCAACTGATGACCGCAGCGATGACCACGGACCCGTGACTCAACTGGTAGTCTTCGCCTTCATAATGGATGGAGATGGTATCGTTTTGTTTTTCAGCTGCAATTTGGAATCCTTTAAATCCAACCTATTAATATTTGCACATAAGTATAAGGTAAATATTATGGATTGGTACAGAAAAAAAAGACTGTTAGGAAACATAGCAGCTACCTGACCATGTAACACTACCAGTCCTGTTTGTGACATCCAACTCCGTAACACTAAGTAGTTCTAAGTCACCTGAAGCCTGACTTCAGTAGCCACGACAGGAGTCTGGTGGTGCCCACAAACAAAGCTTCTATTCACCTGGTGAATCCAGCCATCCAAACCTAGATCCTATTTCTCTCAGCTGGTCTCTATCCATTCCTGCTCACAGTGGCTTTCAAGATACGGTAAAAACTGCTCTGAACATTTGCTGGAAACTATCATGTGTGCATACAGCAGGATGAGACCAGACCAGCTATAGGTCACTCTGTGTGGAAGCTGGGTGACAGGGACATTGTCAACTCACTGCACGATTTTACTTCTGTAGAAATTTAACGTTTCCCAAATAAAAGTCAAGAAATGATTAAAAAAAAAAAAGCCAAATCCTACTTCTTACAACAGAAAAAGTGAGAAGATTTAAGCCATGATTCTAGGACAGAAAACACAAACCCCTAAAACCAGTCACTTGTTTGGCAGTTTCATTTTACCAGAGGATAAGAGCACAATTACACAGAGCAGTAGCTTCCCCTGTTCTGGGAAGTTACCAAGTCCAGCGCAGCGCTCTCTACAAACCCTTTTTATGAAGTTGTGCATACCTAACACCTATGCTGTCTGATCCAGGAGCCACAGCTATATGTGGCTGTTCGGTACTTAAAATGATAGGACTAGGGCTAACACTCAATGTTGAACTTTTAAATTTTAATTTAAACAGTCAACCTGTGACCTTCACAGTGGAGCTGGGAATCAGCTCATCGAATGACTGACACATCAGACAGAGGGCAAAAGGGAGGCCCCTTTTTCCCCACCAACACCAACATCATTGTCCCACTGTGTGCCACAATACAAAGCACAGCAACAGCTGGGGGCAGTGGCGCGCACCTACAATCCCAGTAAGGGCAGCTGTGGCATGGTTCAAGTTCAGCCTGAGATCTACAGTGAGGCCCCAAGTTTAAAAAAAAAAAAAAAAGGGGAAAGGGGGGCAGACACAGCGGTGTGCGCCAACGTGTGTGCCAGGGCAACACCACTGAGCTCAAGGGGAGCAGGTTAGAGGTGAAGGACAAAGCAAGATCCTGTCTCAAAAAAACCAAACCAACCCAAAAGATGTAGGTCAGTTGCAGGTCAATCTTATACTACAGAGCACAAAGCCCGGTGACGCATAAAAGTGACCACAAAGTAAGTTACCTTTTCATTTAAGCAAGCCTGGAAATCACTTTTCATATCCGTCACAGCAACTCTATCCTGGGGTCTCTTGGGACCACTGACAGATGGAACTATTGAACTCAGATTAATCTGGATCACCTACAACAGAAAAAGGAAACAAAAGCAACTGAGACCCTAAGTACAGATTCCAATTTAGGTTTGCTTTGTGAAGCAGAATGAGTACATTTACACTTAAATGCAATTTGTTTAAATAATGAAACCTTCCTCTAGAACGTTTTTGTTTTTTTTTTTTTGACTCTAGAACTACTATAAAACAAGTCTACTTAAATTTATGAAACAAAAATAAACAATTTACTAAAACCAAGACTGGGGGTAACCCACTCGGGCCCCCCTTCTGTTCCTCTCTTGGACAGAAGCTTTCTTTCCCTCAATAAATATATTCTGGGGGCTGGGGATATAGCTCAGTGGAATAAGCGCTTGCCTAGCAAGCGCAGGGTCCTGAGTTCGATCACCAGTACTGCCAAAAAAAAAAAAAAAAAAAAAAAAAATATATATATATATATATATATTCTGCTCTTAAAAAAAAAACCCAAAGAAACAAAAAAAACCCCAAGACTAACACATTGGCATATAACCAAACATGAACTATGTAATCTATATAAAGCTGTTCCAGGCAAGCATGGTGGCACATGCCTGTAATCCCAGCTACTGCAAGTGTGAGTCCAGCTTGGATAACTCAGCAGATCCTGTCTTTTAAAAGGTGGTTCCTTAAATGCTTTTTCTCCACAAACATCAACATCATTGTTAATAGATGCCCAGTGACTAACCTTGTGCTGGTTATAGACTTACTGCTTCGGAGCTTCAGATTAAACCTTCCTTTGCTTTCAGATCATGCAGATAAGGATTAGTCAACGTTTTTCTTTTGTCAGCTTGCAGGACAGGAAGCCTGGCCAACAGAGGGTGCTGCAGGACACAGCTGAAAAGGGCCTCCTTTTGTGGCACTAGGTCTTCCCGGCAGGCTCCTTCCAGCTGACTAGGCTTTTGTTCTTTGGCTTAGGCATTACTGCTTTGTTAAAAATCTCACTTCCCCACTAATTTTCTATTTATTTTTACTATTTCCTTCGTCTATTTTATGAGAGTATAACCAATTTAAAACTTTCCCTCCCTCGTAACTTCCATCACTACTGAATAGCCCTGTTTATTCTAACATACTACTTTCCTCCCATTGTTATTTAATGGATTCAGGTGATCACCTACCTAAGAGTGGATTAAGGAGTTTCTTTAGAAATAAACACCTGATGAATTTTAATTTTATTCTTTAACATTGTCATTTCTGGGGGGGTACTGAAAATTGAACTCACGACTTCACACTTGCCAGGCAGGTGCTACATCCCTAGCCCAGTCATTGTTTTTTAAATAGGCAAATTTATTTCATTTTACTCTAACACCCCAATTTTTACACTTAATGTTTCTTTCCATCTTATCCCTTTTAAAAAATGTAAACAAAGCACTGGATTCAATGAAAGCTGAAGGAATCAGAAAATGAAAAGAGAGCGTAAAGAATCTGCCCAAAGTGTCATACACATTCATTACTGTGTGCCCTTCACAGGCCTTCAGAGCATCTGCTCAGTAACGGAAACCGCTTTCCTTGGTCTTGTACACCCTCGTATGGATTCAGAGCATTCCCTGGAAAAGCATGACGGCACACCCTCACCCGCCATACTCACCAGATCAGGCCCCGTATGGCTTCTGCCTTTCCCCCAAAGTCAAAATGACCATGACAGATGAACATTTTGAAAGGATTCAGGACACTGTGGCAGCCATCAGTGTACCTAAAGACACTCAGGAAAGGACTTCCAGAACTGCTTCAGAAAGTGGCAAGACACAGCCAGGCATGGTAGCACACACCTGTAATTGCAGTACTCAGGAGGCTGAGGCAGGAGGATTGCCACAAATCTAAGCCCGCCCTGGGCTACATAGTGAGTTCAAGGCCAGCCTGGCCTACATAATGAGACCTAGTCCCAAAAGTAAAAAATTAAGACTCCTATGCAGTAGATATTATCATTATATTTTAGAGATAAAGAAACTGAGACAGAAAAGCTAAATAAATTGCCCACAGTTTTATAGTTAATAAACTTTAGTGTTAGAATTCAAATTCAAGTGGTCAGCAGAGTTTATATTTCTAATTCCTACTAGTAGGGTTATTTGCATATACCTGGGAGTATTCAGGTTCTGAAGAATTCTGGTCATTTCTGAATAATTTCACAGCTTTAAGGTATGTTTCCACTGACTTGAGTTTGGCTTTGTCAAAACCTATAAAGAAGGAACAACAAAATTTAGTAAGAAATTCTGAAGTCTTGAGGATAAGGGTGCAAAATTCTCACAATGAGAAACAAACAAACACAGATTTACATTCGCTTTCTCCCCTTCCCTCTCTTCTTGAGAAACTGCATCTGAAAAAATCCAGGCTTCCAGACCCCACAGGGGCACATGTGGGTATGCTGACAGCCCCAGCTGTGTCCCCAGGTGACAGTCAGCATTCACTGCTAGCCTTCAGAATCCGAGGCCCTGCCTTTCCAGCCTTGTCGTGAAGGCCCAAGACACGGCGCAAAAACATGCTGTCCCTCTGTGCCTTGTGTGAGTGACTCACTGAAACTGCATGATAGCTATTCTAAGCCACTAGATTTTAGGATAATTTGCTACATGGCAACAGATCACTGCTACCCTATTCAGATTAACATTTTAATCAAGATGCACCTGTAACCATTTCTCTCTCCACTGTTTCACCAGCCAAAATACAAACACAAGGGCTGGTGATATAGCTCAGTGGCACAGTGCCTGCCTGGCAAGCAGAAGGTCCTGAGTTCAATTCCTGGTACCAAAATAAAATAAAATAAAATAAAAAATCCAAACACAGGAAAGTTTTCCATCTCTGGGGGCTGGAGGGGCACTCCTCCCAGGGTTTCCTATGCCCATCATCCATTTGCTATTTATTATAATGCACCCCCAAACTGAAGAATATCAAATGCCCCCAATATACCTTTGATTAGAGATAAGCAGTTCAGTAATGATCTGTTCACAAAAATAAAGGATAAGCAGTAACAGAGGTTGACTTTTTTTGGTGGTACTGGGCACTAAACACTGGGTCTTCATAATGGACTACATGCTTGGCTCTTTTTTAACATTTTCAGAGAGGCTCTTGCTAAACCACCCAGGATGGACTCAAACATATGATGTTCCTGTCTAAATCTCCCTAAGTGCTAGGTTTAAAAGCATGCACCATCATGCCTGCTCAGAGATCTACTTTTTAAAGCAGCCCTATGAAACATCAACATGTTCTAGCTGGCGCAGTGACACCTGTAATCCTAACACTCAGAGAGGCTGATGCAGGGGGATCAAATGTTCAAGCTCATGCTGGGCAGTTTAGTGACTCAGCGAGACCCTGTCCCAAAATAAAAAATTAAAAGAGACTTGGGAAGGTAGCTCAGTGCAAAGACCTAGGGTTCAATCCCACATACCAACCCCCCAAAATAAACAAACAAACACGAACACATTCTAGTTTGCAGGTAGTTTGTATTTTAAACAGTCAATGGAAGATTGATCAAGGGTCCTAGTTAATCAGGCTACAAAATGGTGTGGAACCTGGTATTCTATGCTGCTTTTGGTACATTCTGTGTTTCCTCGTCTTTGCAAGAGCTCCAATTCCCACACTCTTGTCTGGTTCTTCCACTCGAGCTGTGGAGTGTGAAGTGCTCCAGGCCGACTCTGTGACAGAGGAGCCTCTGACCCCTGAGCAGGAGTGGGGAAGTAAGGCCACATCAGCAGTTCTTAGAGACCACCACAGGGAGAGAGGACAAACTCACTCCTGGGCCCCTAAGCTGTCACTAGAGGTATGATTTATGTTTTGAGGTGAAAAGGGACTTGAAAGTGTTTTTTTGCTCAAAACCAAGACTCTTTACTTGAACCTACAGAATTCCAACAGCTAACTAAAAAATGCTTGAATTGCATTTTACATATCCTTTATTACCTTAAAATTTTCGATACAGGATGTTAATCACTTAGGAAAAGTTGGCAAAACAAGGATGATTAGCCCTGAACTGATGCTGCCTTAGATTCCAGCAGAGCCTCAGAGACAGACAGCCCCCAAGAAGAACCATCCCCTGGGGACTGTACTGCCCTTCAAGACAGATGGATTCCTCAGGAGCTGTGATACCAGGACAGAGGAACGATCAGCAGGCCCCATCCCACCGTGGTAGCACCCACGTGACTACTGTCCACACCTCTGTGAAGACCTGGTCTGCTCCACCTGCTCAGACTGAAGCCTTTACCTATTTTTAAGTTCCTTTATTACGGGACTGATCCCATCTTTGTTGGAGCTGTGCTCCCCTTTATTGTTTCTTACTTTTTAATTAAAGCTTTTTCCTGTAAATTTATACTGCTGCTTTAGTTTTGATTTCCATGATCATTACAGCAAGGACCCAGACAAACTAGTAACAGTATTAAATCACTGTCTGTCACAGGGGCCTATGTTTCAAGGACACAAACTCTTTACTGATACAGTTTGAGACATACTTTCAAAATCATATCATCTCATTAATATTAAACAACATCTATGATATAATTTACTATAAAATATTGTCAGGAAGACACATTAAAAAATGTAACATGGCCGGGTGTGGTGGCCCACTCTTGTAATCCCAGCACTTGGGAGGCTGAGTGAGCCAGGAGGATCTCCAGTTCAAGACCAGCCTGGGCTACAAAGTGAGATCAAGGCCACCCTGAACTGCATAGCGAGCCCCTTCCTCAAAAAGGCAAAAAAACAAAAAACAAACAAACAAAAAAATATGTTTCTTCAGATTATCTTACACCCTCTTACCTGTATGTTCTAAATGTTTCAATGTCACATTGTCAACAGGGAAAAAGCTGAGGATAGCACCGTATTCTGGACACATGTTTGCAATTGTAGTTCGGTCAACAATAGATAATTGTGAAACTCCACTTCCAAAAAACTCTACAAACTTTCCAGCCACTTCTACTTGCCTGAGGTGCTGTATAAAGGGATATACAGAAACACAAATAAAATTAGCAAAGTTAAAATTAGCATGGATTTCCTACAAACTATAAAACCCAATTTCAAACCAATACTAGTGACAGTGAGGGAGTGGAGGACCTTCATGGTTTATGGGAAACAATGTCACTGTTCAATGGGTAAAGAAAGGGCCCAAGGCTCCAGATGGCTGCTGGTCCATGTTACTGCCTGTGAAACCAGCAGACCTTTGAATGCAGCCTGTTTAGCTGGCAGCCCTTTCTCCTTCTTAGCAGCACACAAAACAGTGCTTCCAACCATCAATGTTCTCTTGGATTTAATGAAATGCAATACTAATACACTGATGAGACTACGTAAGTTAAAACTATGTGCTGGCTATGAAAACTCTTCAAATCACAACTACTAACCCAAATATTTACAGCATAATTTCTTATATGTAAATTCCATTTTGGCAGGATTTAGCATGTTGTTTCACACTTCTTTCTAAAATCGTTCTTACTGCCCATTAAATAACACAACTACTCCTTTTTCCTGAATTGTGAAGTGGTTTCAGATGGGCCTGAAAAGTGCCCAGGATGAGGGTATGAGTAATCCAGGCCTCAACCTAGAATAATGTTAACTCCTAACACTGTGAAGGTGCTCTTAACCCAAGCTTGCATGCTCACTCGCTCGCTTTCTCTCAATAGTTGTGGAAACTCAAACTTTAAAGACATTTATCAACACTTCTGAAGATAAGAGAAATACAGATTAGACATACTAAGCCAAATGCTGCCTTCACAAATTATTAAGGTACCACAACATGTATTTGGGAGAACAGTATGTGATTAGTTCTGTACAGATGATGACCAGATCAGAACCTCAAAAAAATTAAAAACTGTTAACAGGGTTAAATGTTTCTAACAAGTTAAAATGTCAACACATACTCATTGTAGTACTGTTAAGGAAAAAAAAACCAAAACAGCCAGGAAGGTCTAAAAAAAGAGCATTAATCTTTCAGGATGCCTGAAGAATTGACTTCTCTAAAATCAAAACAGGATTATTCCTTTTCCTTTAGGAATAATGCTGTAATTCTCCATTTATTTGATCTTTGGTACCATCCACTGAATCAATCACTTCCCTAAGAGGCCAAATTATTCCCTAATTAGGGAAGAATTAATACTAACTGCAGAGAACAAGGCATTAACATTTTCCTTCCTTGTGGAGCACCCTGAAAACTTTCAGACCAACCAGTAATTTAACCAAGGTGCTAAAATACTGGGATCCAGGTGCAAGCACGCTAAAAAATAGGACTTAATCCAAGGAATGTGAAAGCAGCCAATAGAAATTTGACACTATCACATTTCTAAAATCTTTTTTTTTTTTTTTGGCTTTTTTGGGGTAAGACCTCATTACATAATTCAGGCTGGCTTCAAACTTGAGGCAATCCTCCTGTCACAGGGCTGAGTGCTAATATTACAGGCAAGCACTACTACACCCAGGCTTAAGAGTTCATATTTTGATTGTCCTTTTTTTTTTTTGAGGTACTGGGGATTGAACTCAGGACCTTGTGCTTGCCAGGCAGGCACTTACTCCACTGAGCTATATTCCCAGCCCTAGAGTTCGTATTTTGAAGTAATTACTTAGTAAAATAATAGTTCCTAAAGGGCAAATAATTAAAACACTAAAGGAGAAGTAAAGAGACTTTTGCTAAGATTCATGTAGTGAACAGGTATTTACTGAGACAATAATATGTAACCGTGAAGCACAAGCATAATATTTTCATTGCCTGGGTCACAAACCCTGTTCTACCACTAAGCCAAGGACCTTTGGAATTAAAGCTCAAGTGTTACAATTTTTTCAGAATTAAAATGACTAAGAGCCAGAACATGGTAACGCATACCTGTAATCCCAGCACTCTGGGAGGCTGAAACAGGAGGACTCCTAAGTTCAAGCTCAACCTCAGCAATTAGCAAGACGCATCTCAAAATAAAAACTTAAAAAATGGGTGCAATCCTTGGATTCAATCTCCAGTGTCCCCACACAGAATAGCAATTTCATAGACTTGTAATGAGGAATAAGTGAGTTTTTCTTCTACATTTACAAACTAAATGTTGTTTGCTATTATTTCTGTGACAACAACTATGATGATGTGGCTAATACTACACCCTAGGGGGCTGGAGATACAGCTCAGCGGCACCTGCCTGTCAAGCGCGAGGTCCCGAGTTCAATTCCCGGTACCGAAAATAAACAAACAAACAAACAAACAATGAGCCCTCCGGAGGGAGGGATGAACCACAATCCTACTCTACTTATGCAAAAATGATGTTTACTACTAAGTCAGACAGTGGAAACTCCAACACACCTTTGTGATGCCAAGAACAACATCTATGGATGTAGCAAGAGGGTTGGATGACCCTGTTAATTCACACCCAACCACTTCTGGTAAAGTAAAAGAAACCGGCAGACCCAGCATAACTGCTTCTGTCTCAATGCCTCCAACTCCTAGAATAAGAACAGAGATATTAGCAGAGTACAGTTAAAGGTAATGTAAGTTAGGCTTGTAACTTTTGTCTATGTAGTTCAGACTGGCTTTGAACTCACTCTGCAGCCCAGGCAATCCTACCACAGCCTCTCGAGTGCTGGGACTACGTGTACACCACATGCCCACTAGCCCTGTAGTATCTTATTCTACAGCTGTTTTGTGAGGCTGACTTGCACAGTACTTCATAAAGAGTTGCTTTGTTGCTGTTTGTGTGGACCTTACAGCCAAACTCACTCAAAATAATGACTCTGGTCACATGGTTGAAAATACTGATGTTTTCTCCTTTATATTTTACATGTAAGTATAATAACTGCTGTTTTTTGAAACAGGATCTCACTATGTAGTTCAGACTAGCCTTAAACTCACTATGTAGCCCAGGCTGGCCTTGAATGCCAGGCTGTACATATATTTATATTTAATATAAATATGTAAATGTTCAGTGAGTATATTAGGCATTGTACTATGCTCAAGACACAGATATGAGTTCAACTCAGTCTCTTGTCAACCTTAAGAAGCTCAGTATAACCGGAACATAGCGGTACACACCTGTAATCCCAGCACACTAGGAAGCTGAGGCAGAGGATTGCAAGTTTGAGCCTAGCTCTGGCAAGTTACCAAGTCCCTGTCTCAAAATACAAGATGAAAAAGGGCTGGGAATACAGCCTAGTGTGACTGGCCTGAATTAAACCTCTCATATACCCCAAAACACAAACAAAAGCTCAGTCTAAAAAAAAAAAATACTGGTGGCATAATCAACTGGGTGAGGGGAGTTAAGGTTTTCAGGAAACAACTAAGCTTTACTGTAGAAGCATGAAGATCAGCTATATTTCACCAGGTAACACGGATGTTACCAAAGCTGCAAAGGACAGAAGAGCAGAGCCCACCCTGGATGTTTCAAAACCTGCCCTGTCTGTAGGGTGATGGGGGTGAATAGCTGAGGAGGTGGCAGGCTGAAAAGGCTTGGAATTTTTTTTTTTTTTTTTTTTTTTTTGCAGGTACTGGGGATTGAACTCAGGACCCTGCGCTTGCTAGGCAGGCGCTTATTCCACTGAGCTATATCCCCAGCTCCAAGGCTTGGAATAAAATGAAGGAATCCCAAAGGAACTGGGTTCCCAAGACAGTGAAGGTGCTGCAGGTCTCTGATGAAAAACTAAAGCCTCAGAGAGACTGTGTCAAGACCAACTTGTTCTTTGATAAAGCTCTTAACATTGCTTCACAGAAAGAAATCTTATCCCTTTGCCACTTACCCCATCCAAGAATTCCTAAACCATTCACCATGGTTACGTGAGAGTCTGTGCCAACCACGCTATCTGGGAAGAGGAGATCCTTCTCCGCACAGACCACACGGGACAGATACTCCAAGTTCACCTGATGAGCCGTTCCCGTTCCCGGAGGGACCACAGCCACATTATGAAAGACTCTCGAACTCCACTAAGTTTTGTTTAGATTTAAGAAATGCAAGTGTTAGTATATAATGACTCTTAATTCATAACAAAGACAAATCAATATAGACACTAAATATATGTTAACATGGTCAAAGTTTACATTATATGCTAGACAAAATGTGCACACATGGAACTCACATATTCATTTTACAGATTATTAAAACTAAATTAAGTTAGATCAAAGAATAATACCCCAACAGTCCAGATAAAGGGCAATATTAGGTGGTGCTGCAAAGACTCTCAGGGAGAAGGAAGGAGACATATGCACAAGGCCCTATCCAACTCACTTGAATGGGACCACTGTGTTTATTGTTTCTATAGGCTCATTTCCAGTAAGATTTTGGAACCTGATCGTATTGGAAAAAAACAAAAGGGTTCTATTACCATGAGGCCTTTAAAAATCCCTAATCTAGCAATGGATGGTGGCACAAACATGTAATCCCAGCTACTTGGGAAACTGAGGCAGGAGGGCTGCAAATACAGGCCAACCTGGTGCAGTTTGGGAAGCCCGTCTCAAAAAGTGTTGGGGATGCAGCTCGGTGGTAGTGCCTGCCTAAGATGTGAAGTACTGGGTTCAATCCTGAGAGATGTAGGGGCACACCACCACTAAGCTAGGTATAAAAATTATACCTATCAGTATTGTATAAATGTCAGTACAGAAATTTCCCCAAATCATTTATACCTTGAAAAACTGAAGCCTCTCTCGATTTCTGCCAAATTCCACTTCTTGATTTTTTAACACTGTTTCAGGTCTATGAGGAAAAAAACCTGGCATTATTATTATTATTATATGCTGCATGTATTACAAAAAGATGCCTTCTTTCTTCCCAGCCTTAACTCTTATGCATCCATACACAGTTGATATAAATCCTTGGAAAAACAACTTCATAGATTGTTCAGAGATATTTTCTTTCTCAACAGGGAAGTTTTGCTTTATGTAACACATTAGACAGCTATAGGAAGAAGCTATTTTTACCAGGCAGAGCAAAGTAATATCGATACCAGTGTCTTAAACCGTATTTAAAATGCATGACCGTGAGATCTGACTAACGCTGTAACAGTTAGGTGAACAGCAGCTTTGTTGGATTTTCCCATTGCAAGGAAATGGGGTAGGAGCTTATTCAACAATAAGCATGTCATGTTCTTAACCACTGCCACTCTGCCAGCTCAAGTGAGAGGTGGAGGTTGATTATCACTGTGTGGCAATAATAATATCAGAACATCATTTTATAGTTTCAGAAAGACCTTTAGCCAAAACTTTTTTATTTACTTCACACAACAGGGAAGTTTCTATGTTGTGATAACAATTACATTTACATGTATTATAAGTATATATTACAGTATTTAAAGGTGGAGACAAAAATCTACCTTTAGGCAGGACGTATAGTACCATTTTTATGAAAGCTCGCTCTGTAGCTCAGACTGGCCTCAAACTCATTTTGTAGCCAAGGCTGGCCTTGAACTCACATAGCCTCAGCTTTGCAGAGATTATTGGTGTACGTGCCACCATGCTTAGCCTACTTTAAATTCCTTAAGTGATTTACTTCCGCTCCTAGTCAGTGCTGACAGGAATATTTATGTAACTTAAATTAATTTGTACTCTAGGGTCCATATAAACAATTATTTGTCAGCTTTTTAAAAAAAACAAATAGTATTTCAATAATTTATGGCTGAGATCATTTGAAACCAGCAATAAATCATAATGGGAAGCTGGGCATGGTGGTGCTGTAATCCCAGCACTCGGGAGCCTAAGACAGGAGGATTGCTGCGAGATCAAGGCCAGCCTAGGCTACATAGTGAGTTCAAGGCCAGTGTGAACTACGTAGTAAGACCCTGCCTCAAAATAAAAGAATCTTAGTGGGATTCTTCTCCAGGCCTCAGAGAAGGCCTGGGAACATGGCTTTCCAGAGCTGCCCCAATCTCACAGGTACACAGCACTTATGGACGTAAAGTGGGACACACACATTCATCAGCATAGTCTGACTTCCACCTTAGATGTCCAGTGCCAAATGCTAAGCTCTAAACTGTTTACCCTTCTTGTTTGAACCTATCATTAATACTTCATTAATGCAGCAAAGAATATAAAGAGTTACTATGTTCACGCAACAGGGACTATAATACTTTATAATTTAGAGTCAAAATTGAGGGTATTGTTAGTTATATTTTTAGAAGTAAAAATGTATTAATAAGTACTTCATAACTGAAAAGAAGTAAGTGGCTCAGAATAAGTCTTCCTTTTCAAGAAATTAATTTCCATGTAAGCGACATCCACCTCCAAAGTAAGCATGAGCTCAACACCCAGAGCAAAATGGGAGCAGAGATAAAGAGTGATGACAGAAGCATCATCATTTCATGACAAAGGACTTGCTGCTCACAGTGACTCCAACTTGAGGCTTTATAAACATACAAAGCCTAAAATGAAACAGAACTGTAAAGATCCAGTGGGGCACAAATGAGTACGTATTTGACATTCAGCATACACATCTCTGTGGATATTTTTCTTAGCTACTTTAAATCTTAAATGTGTTAATTTTTCACAACTAAAAGTATAATTTCTTAAATTAAAAAATTTGACACTTTATAATAAACAACAGAAACTTTATAGAACATAGAAACTCAAGCCACAGAACTCTTTTTCTTGTTTTGAAAGATCACCTATTAGGAAATATAAGCGAATCTCAAGAACAGGATTCTTTTCTAGACATGTTTCCTACTTTCCATGGTACTGTGAACGACATCATTTATTTCAAAGAGCTCAAAGGCTGATAATATATATGTTAACAATCATACTCTTAATACAGAACTCTTAATGCAATATGAGAAAGAAACCCTCTAATAGGGACAGAAAAACTAAACACACAAGAGTTCACAAAAAAATATGAATTACTACTAATGAGCATACTTATGGCATAAAGTCACTAAAACAAAAAATTCAATTTAGGACAATATCCTATTTATTTTTGCAGTACTGGAAACTAAACCCAGAGCCTTGCCCTGAGGTACACCCTCAGCCTTTTTTATTTTTGTTTTGAGACAGGATCCCACTAAATTTCTGAAGCTGGCCTTGGCTTGCTGAGTAACCAGGATCACAGGTGTGTTCCACCATGTCTGGCGGAGTCCCTTTTCCTGCCCCCTAGTTATAATAATAAAATATGGGACCAGGGACACAGCTCAGTGGTAGAACGCATGCCCAGCACATACAAGGCCTAAGGTTCAATCCCCAGAACAATGAGAATGCAATGGGAGACATACATGTGAAGGCAACACGAAAGGCACTGTGTGAGCGAATGGGATTTTCCTCACTGAAAAGAAACCTGGCAGCAATAAATATTAAGAGAAATCATCTCATACTCAGGCACTGGTTGCAAGTGAAAAGGACACAGGATGGGTGTATTCTCAATCTGCGCAGCAAATGTTCCTGAGTTGAGGCCTGGCTCTGCAGAGTCGCAGGATCCTCGGCAGGCAGCTTGGCCTCTGCAGGGCAGCTTCTTAGGCTGTGCTCTGAAGGGAGACAGCTTTCCAGGCTTCAGCAACTCACCACCCCCAGGGTTTGGTGCATTCTGTATTGCACTGTTGTCCCAAAAGGAAATAAAACAGAGACAGAAACTTAGCTCTTCAAGAAATGCACACTGCAGACTATCTGCAAGTAATATTTAAAAGCTAATATGAATCAGGTAACTCAGCTCTCAAAAGCAAATTTTAAATGACAAAAAAACCCCCCAAAAAACACAAAACCCAAAAAGATACATTTATGGAACTTCATTTTCACACAATGACAATTCAAATAACTTTTAGCAAGTACCAATATGTTTTTTCACTTAACAACTTGGCACAAAGCCAACAGTTTTAGTATAGAGTTAAATCTCTCATAGGCTGTAATAAGTTGCAGTATTATTCTGCTAATTCAGGGAACACAAAAAAAACCTGATGTACCACAATAACAAAATAGGTATTCTCTGTTCTGCCTTGGTCAAAGAGGTCTTATAAACATAAGTGGAAGGAAAAAGGAGCTGTAGTGACCTTGGTATTTTCAACCATCAATTAAAAGACAAACATTTAGATTCTCTCTGAGACATTATTCAGATATTTAACCCAAAAGGCAGGCATTAGGCTTATGTATTTCTACCAAAAATGGCAGCAAAAATATGCAGACCCAAAGGTGCCTTTAGAGCTGGACTGAGTAGAGAAACGCTCCCACCAGCTGTGCCCACCAGCGAGCCATAAGCAACACACCCTACTCTGGCCTTGGCTCCATAGCTGCTACCTCTGCCCTTCTGGTTAAGCATCTGCATTCATGTACCATTTGCTGAAGTCAATTTGTAGGGAGTGGTCAACAGTGAGGTCTGTTGGACAGGCAGGGTGAACTTTCTCAGGATCACCTCCAAGTGTTTTCACTGCTTCCCTCATAGCAGCAAAGTCCACCATGGCAGGTATTCCACTACAAACAGAACAGTAAAATCACAATTCTGATTGCCTTTATAAATGTTAATAAATAATTAACACAGTGCTAGGGAATCAGCTCAGTGGTAGAGTACTTGCCTAGCATATATGAGAGGCTGAACTCAATCCCCAGATCCGAACAAAAAGAAAAAATAAACAAATAAAACCAAACACTATTCATTACTCATTTTTATTTTTTAAAAGTATCTCTTTTTAGCTTGTACTCATTTTTTATGATGTCCTTACTATGCAAAGTTAGATGTGAACTGGTTTAATGAGAATCAACATGAAATATTATATAAGAACTCTGCTGCTTGGGACAGATGGGCCAGAACAAACAGAAGAGGTGATGTCTGGAGGCCTAAGTGAATTATCAAGGAAACGTCCTGCGGCGTTTTCTCCTGTCTTCCATTTTTGGATGGCTCCTCCCTTTTCCTCAGCTCCAACTTTCTCTCCCCCAGCGCCTTCTTACGAGCCTCTGCCACCACATGCTCACGCATCTATATATCCAGCCAACTGTTCAACAAGCACCCACCGAGGCCTTCTACATGCCAGACATCAAAGGTACGAGGTCAGCAGGACATAGTTCTGGCTCTCAAGAAATTGGTAGGAGACAGATGCGATGGCATTGGCCTGTGATCCTAGCACTGAGGAGGCCAGGCCAGGAGAACCACCTCAAATTTGAGGCCAGCCTGGGCTACCTAGTGAGACTTTGTCTCAAAAAGCCAAAAAGAAATTGGTAAGATAAATCAGAGCATGGTATGGCATTATAATACCAGCATACACAGTGAAGCGGCACACAGACCCAGTTTGGGTGGTGGGTGAAGGGGATCTTCTGACCAACTCCTCGGCCTCTTCCCAAACTCAGCTCAGAGTTAATACTCAAATAAATAACCCTTGGAGGCAGATCAGAGGTTTCTTAGGTGGTAACAGACTTTGGATTAAGCCACATGGCGTGTGAAGGAATGAGGTGACCTGATGAACACTTTATAGCCAAGTCATTCCATCTAATGTCAAGAGCAGACTGTAGATTGTAATTGTGGATCGAAGGATGCCAGCTGAGCGACAGCCATACACTGTAGTCCAGGCTGAGAGAACACAGTGCCACAGCCAGGTGACAGTGGTGCAGGTGAAAGGAATATGTGAACACAGGATGCATTTCAGGGCAGCACTGACAGAATCTGCTGACAGATTGGTAGTACAACATTAGGTAGAGAGAAGAACTGAGGCTAATTCCTAGATTTCTGGCCTCAACAAGTGGGACTTCATGGTGACACTTTTTTACTGTGACAGAGAAAAGTTAGAAAGAAATATACTGTATGCTGTGGACAATGAAGAAATCAAGGTTTGGTAAGTTAAGTTTGAGAAAACTAGTAGCTGTACAGAGATGACAAATAGGCATAAGGAAAAGCTGTTTTCAATATATGGCATAAGAAACAAGTGCCTAATTTTATTGGATCACTTCTGTTTGGATATGCTAATTTTAAGAAGTTTATAAACTAACCTTCAAATTTAAAAAGAAAACATCTATCGATGAGGGCGCCCAAATTTTTAAACAAAAACACTGAAAATTCATTTATAAAATATAAACCCGTCACTCACGTAAAATCTTGAAGAAGAACGCGGGCAGGGAAAAGGGGCACTTCCACATTGCTCTGTTTGGTTTTCCAGTCCAAAATGTTCATAACGTCTTCCTTCTTTACGAAGAAGCCATCACACTTGCGCACAGCGGCTTCCAGCAAGACCCGTACTGAGTAAGGCAGAACATCTGGTGAAGAGGAAAGACGGCTATGAAGGAGAGGACTGTCACACCCACACACTGTGAAAACCACAATAGCAAAAAACAAAGATATGCAGCTTTTTCAATTTAAAACTTTCACTGTAAGTCTAGCAAACTCGGTGTGTAATGCCACTCATGTTAATTGGCTTTTCTGTTCATAAGCCCCAGAGCATAAAAAACCAGGGATTAAAAACTCACAGAAGAACTGCACTGATTTGGGCATATTAAACTGGAGCCATGACAGATACTACACACTGAAGGAAGACAGAGAAACTGGAAAGCACAGAATACACATTATATACAATAATGAACTGTCCTATCATGGCAAAAGAAAATTGTCTAACAGTTTGTAAGAAATTTAAAACAGTTCTAACAAAAATGGTTCAAATTTGAACTAGGTGTGGCATACGCCTATAATCCCAAACCTCTGGGAGACTGAGGCAGGTGGCTACAAAGTTTGAATCCAGCCTGGGCTGAGGATGTAGCTCAATGCTAAGGCCCTGGGTTTAATCCCAAGTCCTACAAAACAAAAACCACAAAACCCCCCAAACAAGAAGACAAACCTAAATTTAAAAAAATTTTAAGGGATTCAAGTTTAAAAGTACATCAGGGACAGGCATGGTGGTGCACATGTGTAATGTCAGCACTCGGGTAGGTGAGGCAGGAGGACCACCACAAGTTCGAGGCCAGTCTGGGCTACACAGTGAGTTCAGGGGAGCACCCCCCCCAAAAAAAACCCAAAAGTAAATCAGGATGCTTAGGTAAGTGAAATCCATTTCATGAAGACTGAATTAGCAGACTGACTGGATAAATTATGGCAGTGGACACAACGGCTTACTAAACAGCTGTTCTAAGGAATGAACTGTGCTAAGTAGCAATGAGTAACCTTCAGAACACATCGTAAGAGAAAAAGCAGTACAAAACCGTGTTTACAGTCTATACTACCTTTCCTTAGAGGGGGTAAAATATATATGAATACATAATCTGCAACACTTCTGGTCCCATGTGTTTGAAGTAAGGGGATACTCAATCTGTGCTTTAAAAATGTGTTATATGTAAATATATAATTCTTCCTCCCAAAAGCAACATTGTAAGCATAAACTGAAGAAATTAGTAGTTCTGAAGGTACTCCCCAGTACACAAAGAAACTACATTGGGTGGGGTGGGAGGGAAACAAGGAAAGAGGGAATAAGACAACGAGAGGGAAGAAGGCAGCAAATAAGTACTTTTGTTACTAAACTGAAAACCAACTCTTTAAAGGAGTGGTGATACACAAGCACAAAAACAGAGTAGTTAAGTTAACAAATAGCTCTGGGCTGCAGGCCTAACTCTGTGGTGCAATGTATACTTAGGACTGAAAAAACACTAAATCCTTCCTAAAACATACTTTCCTATCTCTGTCCACAGAAAGTTTCTAGAACAAAGACAACATAGCAGTAATCAACTATTAGCACCTCAGCGTATTGCTTTTAAAAACTACTTGTCAAATTAAAACAAAAACAAAAACAGTTCCTTAGAGAAATGGCCACTTGTACAAAATGAGCCTGGACCATCTGTCAAAATCAGAGTTTACCAAGGACTACTGGGGATTCTAATGGATCAAAGTGATCATCTACACGAAGAATGCCTACAATTCTCTGAAACGCCTCAGACATTACCTATCGTCCTTGGTTCACAACGACTCTAAGAAACACTCTTCATCCATCACCAGTGAAGCTGCCAGGGCATCAACTCATTATTCTGAGAACTTTCAAAGGGGGCAAAAAAGCAACTATCCATCTAGTCTCCCCTGATTCCAAGCAACCAATAGTTAAGAGAGAGTCCTGCATTAAGAATCACTGCTAATAAATGCAGAGCACAGGATGTAATTAGAAGAACCATTAGTGTGTAACACCTAATGAAATGAGGTCTGGACCATGTGGATGCTACACTCATTAGGTGATGGGTAGATAGGGACTGGAATTTAACGAAGATTATCCATAACTTGAACCTAAGGATATGCTGATGGGAAGTGTGGGGCACAGTAGAAAGTGAAGTGAAATCACAAAGTAGCAACCTCTCAGATCTGCAATGTGGCACAAGGAGGGGACAGAGCTCTGTAGCAGAGCACTGGCCTCGCTTAAGTGAGGTTCAAAGTTGAACAGAGGAAGAATGAGTTACAATTTGCAGGAAAAGTTTCTTCTAAAGAAATGGGGAAGAGAGGAAGACTATCACAGACTGAATGGACCCTGAGGGCAAAAACAACCAAATGCTGTCTGTGGACCCCACACCCCACCTGAATACTACCTGGCGGTACTGGGGATCGAACTCAAGACCCTGCGCTCACTAGGCAGGCGCTTATTCCACTGAGCTATATCCCCCTGAATACTACCTGAAACAAAAGTGAAAATACACTTTTGACACAAGCAGAGAAATATGAGATGTGATCGAAAAAATACAGTGAAGGCATAAAAAACAAAAACAGTAAAAGATGCACTGCCATTAATCCACCTCAAAATCCTTCTCCCCACTTCCAACCACGAACTGTTGCCTTCTGCCACGTGCCACTCTGCCTTGGAGCCAGCTAAGTATGGACTGAAACCTCTACAAACTGTGAGCTAAATAAACCTTCCCTTCCTTAATTCTGAGCATCAGGTATTTTGTCTCAGCAACAAGAGAAAAGTAACGACCAGGACAACATGTGAGAATGAGGACTTGCAGAGCTGCCTCACAGAGTGGCAAGAACAACGGGTAAGTGTGTCAGAGGGAAGGGGGAGTACCTTCTGAGAGGGTTAATGGTACTGTTTCTTTTATATAATAAATTTAAAATCTGCTCATCTGCTGTATACTTTGGTTACACTGTGTATACTGGTTACTGGGTTTAGACTAAATTAATGAATTAATTCTGTTAAGTATAATAATGGCATTGTGAACTTTTTAAAAGTTCCTTTGTATATCAGATATACCTACTGAAGAATATTTACAGGTTATGAAAATGATACATGAAAATGGTACATTTATCCTGGCTGATAAATACATGGTGGATTGCTGTATTAGTCTTGCATTACACTTTTCAAATAGGAAAACATTTGTTGACTTTTCTAGTACATTCTAGCAATAGTAGCCCTTAGGAAGTTAGGGCCTATGGGAGAATGTTATCACAGGGAACTAAACAAAGTCAGCACTTGCAAGGCACAGCAGGTGCTAAGAGTGAACA
>PVLD010000839.1:88452-186572 GCA_004027595.1 Dinomys branickii
AAAAAAAAAAAAAAAAAAAAAAAAAAAAAAAAAAAAAAAAAAAAAAAAAAAAAAAAAAAAAAACAGATCTTAGAGCAGTTTCAAGTTTACAGTAAAACTGAGAGGGAGGCATAGAGTACCCATTCACCCTGGCTCCCACATTACCAAGGTTTCCCACAAGAAGGATATGCTCAATACAAGTGCTAAACCTGTACCTGTGTCACCTACAGTCAAGATGACAAAGGGTGCACTTTTCCTGCTGTATCTCTCTTCTTCGGTATTTGACAACTTTCACATATATAAATGAAAGATTAATGAGGTTGTTATTAAAGAAGAAAGAACTACAAAAATTAGAAACATTAATTCAAACCTTGTATTTACTATTTAGGTATGACTCTGACTGAGTTGATCTATTTTCTCATTTGAAATGGAAATACTGGCTGCCTAAGAGAATTACAGAAAGAATTTTTTTTTTTTGAGACAGGGTCGCACTATAACTCAGGCTGGCCTTGAACTCACTTTGTATTCCATCAAGGCTGCCCTCAGACTTACAGCAATCCTGCTTCAGCCTCCTAAATGCTGGATTACAGGTGTGTGCCACCACACTCCACCAATTTTTTTTTAAAATACAACATTTGGAAACAATATTGTCAGAGAAATTAACACATAAACCTTTTTACTTGGCTATTCTGGAAAAACAATCTCAGGAATATTTCTTAACAGCATTTTCATGGGAAGTGTGCCATCAGATTTCTAATAAAACATGGCCAAAACTATTATCTCTATTCCCCCCTGCAACCCACTAAGGCAGTGGTGGCAAACCTATGGCATGTTCCTTACTGTGTTTTTCTCTTAAAACAGAAGATGTTATGCATTGTTTTTTTCTACACTAAAACCCCGGTATTTAAGTTTAATTGCAGTGCTGACACTGCAATAAATGAATGGGTTTTGGGTGCAGTTTCGCCTTCAGTCTCTGAAAGGTTCACCATCACCCACTAAGGTAATAAACAGCACGATTATAAGCCCAAAAGAACAAAAAGGATGTAAAACAAACACAATTTTGGAAAACAGAAAATGCATGGGTGGCTGTTACAGGACTAGGCATAAAGCAGAAAAAGATGGAACTCAAATGTCTATGTCAGGGAGGAACCCAGACCAGTGCCTAGGAGTCGGGCCTGCCCAGGCTTTCCAGGGGAAGTGTGAGACACTAGAAGACAGCACACAAGACCTTCACACTTCCAAATGAAAATAGCTTCCAGCCTAGAAGCATATCCACAGGCAAAGTACCAAGTAATGAGGCAAAATCTCAGATATTTACTTCCCAGGAACCTTTCTTAAGAACTTTCTGGAATGTATGTTTTATAGAACAATAGTAAAGAAAAGTTAGGAAACCATGGAATCTAGGAAATAGTCTCACTGAGAGGGATGCGGAGAGAGACAGACCGACAGCCTCGAAGGACAGTGGCAGTGCACACCATAGCGAACCAGCCTCAAACCAGGTGGAAGATGACGTTCAGAGGGGATGCTGCCAGAAAGGGGAAAACACAACTGGCAGATACCTGACTACACCAGGAAGAGCAGAGAGATCAGAGATCAATCAGGATAAGGACATAAATAACCAAGTAAACAAAAAAGATAATCAATAATTTCAAGAAAAACACAAAGTTTTCTAGGCAAAGTAAAAACCATCATGTACTACATGGCCCGGCTGAGAACCATTTATAGTAGTTAACAGGCATGCGTATGTATGCAGAAGAGAAATGTCAGATCTTCATTTTCCACAGTAGGAAGTTACTAAAAAGTTTAAAATCAGAAAAAAAAAAAATCAAGTAGTGTTATAAGTGAAACTACTTAATAATCGGGAAGAAATTACCAGAAACAATAGCCAAGAGAACTGGAAATCCTCTATGGCACAGACACCAGGAGTAAAACAAGGGATATTATGTTATAATCTTGGTAGGGTATTTTTTACGAGACTGGAAATTGAATCCAGGGCCTTCACACTGAGCTGCATTCCCAGCTTTTTATTTTTTGAGACAGGGTCTAAGTTGTCCAAGTTGGGCTCAAACCTGCAGTCCTGCTTTAGTCTCTCAAGAATCCTGGAACTGCAGGAGTGCACCACAGCACATGGCACTGAGAGGGGTTTGTCATCATTTGAAGAATAAAAAGCAGTTATCAAGTAAGAAGGCCATGAAGAAAACTAACCACCGATGTTCACTGGTCATTTTTCATTAAAAAGGAGCATCGGGCTGGGCATGGTGGTGCATGCCTGTAACCCCAGCACTCAAAGAGACTTGAGACAGGAGGATTGCTGCAAGTTTGAGGCAAGTCTGGGCTACAAAGTGAGTTCAAGGTCAGTCTGAACTTCATAGTGAAACTCTGTCTCGAAAAAAGAAAAAAGTGACCTTAAGCCAGGCATGGTAGTGAGCACCTTTAATGTCAGTACTTGGAGACTGAGGCAGGAGGATCATGAACTACAGTCCAGTCTGGGCTATATCCAAGACCTTATCTTTAAAAAAAGAAACAGACAACTGGGAAAAAGCACCAATACAAATTTGTCTAAATTCGTAACTATGCTAAGATGCCTACTGCAAAGAGAGATACAGACAAATAAACAAAAGCAAAATTTCTTATTTCACTCTGTGGTAGCTATCTGCAGTGTGATACCAATAATCAATAACCACTGCCTTCTGGTGGTCACGCTGTTGTGCAATCTGCTCAAAATCCAGAGTGTGGCGGAGAGGACACTGTGAGTTTCAGGCTAGGATATAAAATCCTGCAGCTATAGCGTTCTTGGATGACTCACTCCAGAGCCACAGCCCGTTATGAGGCAGTCAACAACATGGAGGGAAAGCTGTGTTATGAGGACTGAGGCCTACTCGCGACCATCTACTAGCCTGCTACCCTCAGCAGGCCCACAGGATCAGGGCTTTATCATCATCAGATTTTAAGGCAGCTGAGCCCCAACCAACATGTGGATGTGACCTCAACAACTCAAGCCAGGACTCTACTAAGTAAGTCATTCAGTAATTCTTGAACCACTGAAGCTGGGAGATAATGTCATTACATGGGACTCTGCTTTGCAAGCAGTTGACACCTGCAGTTGTTTAGGGCTTACCAAGGAGCGTGTATCTGGGTGCTTCACATTATCTCACCCAGCTCTTAAAAAAGCATTCCACAGGCAGCTTTCTAGTAGAAAAGCAGACAGTGGAGAGAAGACTAGAAGATATTTCTGAATGGACACACTGGTGGTTTGTCTTTTAGCACTATTAATTCCACTCCAAAAGCCAGACAATTCATGTTGTTTATCACCTATGATAATTTTATTAAATCTCAGCTGCTTTAGTCATGTTTTAATATTGTGTGATAAAAAAGCACAGCCCTTCTGGCTCAGTATCAAAGTACAATGACTGCTTGAAAAAAAACATTTCTGTGATGGTTTTGAATTGCAAGCTAAACTAGCCACTTTCCCCAAAGAACATTTTGTTTTCACTTCAAATAACACCAACTGGCCCTTCAAATGTGGGTATATAGCACACTGGTTCTCAAAAAAGATAGGGTCTTGGGTATAGCCCAGACTGGACTGGAGCTCACGATCCTCCTGCCTAGTTCTACCACTATCTGGGTCACTACACTCATTGGTCTTTGAGAAGCAGGCGCTCAGAGTTATACAGATCTTCCATATGTGGACATTCATGCGCTACACGGTCTCAAGGTCTCCTGCCCATGCCAATGCCTGGACTAGGACACTTCTGCCCAGGTGGCCCCACCCCACCAGTGTCTGGACATTCCCTGCAAGCTGCCTGGAGAGTCACACATTGAGCTTGAACCCATGATCTCAATGTATATCCAGACCACTAGTTGCTAATGACCTTAACCTGCCAGTACTCCAAGGACTGCTTATTGGCAGGACCTCCAGATCAGCACTAACTGGCCAAAACCAACAGATACCTTGGCTATCTAAAAGGCTAAACAAGGTTTAAACCCTTCCAAGTTCATCATTCCTTGATCATTTTCCGTTAGCCCCAGTTTCTTTCCATCTTAAAATTAGTCTTTTATCACAGTTAATATCTTCTTTGTTTAAACTACTACACTGGGTAGTTTCTCTGGCTGCAACACAGTAAAGCACAAACAGTACCTCACACATGTGTGTCCCCATGACTACACTGTGTTCTCACACAAAGATATTACCTTAACCATCTTTCATCTGTCACACATATAGGAGTACTCAACAAATATTAGCTGAATGAACAGTGTTCTTGAGAGACCCATGCACCAAGCAGAAAAGTGGATTGCCTTATTATCTTTGCTTTAATCTGAAATTTCCAGAAAGCTAACTCTTTTAAGGGTAACCAAAAAAGACGTGGAAATGAGGGTGCTAGTAACTTAAACTTAGAAAGTATGATGACCTGTATTACCACACTTGTGAAATGAACTAATAACCAGATACTTTCTGATTAATAGTTTAATGGAAAATCCTGTAATTGGTTCAGGCTCTGAAAGAGGATAAAGCCTGCCAATTCATAGGCACAGATGACAAAAGTCAGGCCTAGGCTCCCAGGGCCACCAACTGCTATTCAAGGCTACATGGTTGCTCCTTAAATTAGTAACGGAGGAGGTTTCTCTCAGCACAGAGAACTGACTATAGGCTGCAAACATGTTTTTGCTCTTCAGTTTTAGAACTTAACTATCAAGATTTTAAAAACCAGGTATTTTTCAAATTAAAATCTAAATTTCAGGCTTTTCAAGATAAAAATCATAAAATTACACAATACTGGTCTTATACGTCTGTCAGAACTTACTAGCATTCCCTTCTAGAGGGTATGAGCTCTCCTATGACCACAATTCTAACCAAGGCATTTCATCTGTCTATGCTTCTCATAAGCATGAGCATGAGTTCACAGCCACAGACTTTTATGTGTCTCTTCTCTCACATGGTGGGCAATGAAACCCAGGAAGGGCATCCTGGCCAAGTGGGTAACAGAAGTCACCAAACTGCATGTAGTAAATGCTGTTAACAGTTTCAGAACTGCATTAAGCAGGAACAGAGTGGTATGGGGTGGGTAATATTCTCAGTTTTCTCACGTAGTGCATGACGTCACTCATGGGGAATACCAGTACTAACCACCGGTAGTAAGCAGGCTTTGGAGAACTAAATCCAGAGAAACACACTATCCTGAAGAGGAAATACTCAAAAGCCCAAAGTCACACGTACTCTCTACCTGCACAAAGCCCTAAAGACTAGTGATAACATCAAGAGTCCATACTAGGAAGGAAAGCTGGGGACTACGGTAAGAATTAGCTTGGGTGGTTCTCAGATGCACTTAAAACTCCCCCTCAAAGTCAAGGACCTGGAGAAAAGTGCAGGCAGCTGTGTCACATCTGGTAGCAGGATTAGCCTGTCTGGCTATAGCTGAGGTACTGTTTTTATCTTAACTACAACTAGGCTGGTTATGGTGGTGCAAGTCTATAACTGCAGCACTCTGGAGACTGAAGTAGGATGATCAAAAGTTCAAGCAGACTCTGGGTTCATTCCCCAGTACCTCAAAAAAAAAAGGTGGAGAGACATGCTAAGCTGGGGTATGGGGTTCCCACTTGGTACCAGATACAAAGGGACCAGGCAGAGGAGGCTTGTCTGCAATCAAGCAGAGGGTGCAAAGGGCATAGAAATCCTAAGTCCCTAGAGAGAAAAACTATAAATAACGCCTTCAGTGCTGACATACTACATCTTTTCTTGAGACACAGAGACATTTCACTGGCTCAGGAGCTCTGTATCATCACTATAAATGCCCTTTCCCTTGAGCTAGTGGGGATTTCTTTTTTGGGGGGGAGGGTACCAGAAATTGAACTCAGGACCTTGCACTTGCCAGGCAGTGCCACTGAGCTATCTCCCTGGCCTGCTAGTGGGGATTCCCCACTTCAGCCTAATCTAGAGCAGAAGAATTAGCAATAAAAAGCTGAGCTGAAAGCTGGGTGTGGTGGTACACACCTGTAATAACAGTACTCAGGAGGCTGAGGCAGGAGGATTGCTTTGAGTTTGAGGCCAAAGTTGAGTTCAAGGCCAGCCTAAACTGCATAGTGAGACCCTGTCTCAAAAAAGAAAAAAAAAAAAAGCAGAGCTGAAGCCAAGAACCCCTTCGATAAAACATGCGGAGTTGTGAGTGCATGGTGATAAATACTCAGAATCTCTCAGGTAAAGAAAATCCTCCAAAAGTTACACATCATATTACACATTACAGGTAAACTGTGTCATCTCATTGCTTACCCAACCCACAGCCCTTTCCAGAGCATAAGGAAGAGAGATTAGAAAATATGGACTTGTGTCCCTTTCAGCAAGAGAACTGGTTCAGCAAGAGTTCCCTGATAAACCCAATCAGATCAGGTTAAAACAACAGGTGAAAAAATTACCTAGAGGTACACTCTTAACTGACAGGTAAGCTGGTCATCATATAAGAACAGTCAGCAACAGTACTTGAAATGAAGCCTATGCTTTCTTCCACTATATTTGGATGTTTGGAAACTGCAACTCTTTTACTTAAGTGTTTGTTCCTTATAGTCCAGCTTAAAAAAGGTATATAGTATATAGTAAGTATATATAGTATATAGTAAAAGTATAAAAGTAACAGGACGTGTTGACATACAAGGAACAGCCCACTTAACAATTCTACATAAGCCTGCACAAAAAATACAAGAGGCTGGGAATATAGCTTAGTGGCAAATTCTGCCTGGCATACGTGAGGCCCGGCGTCGCATCCCCAGCACTAACATAGCAGGCTTATGTATAAACAGAGAAAAGTTGGTAACAACCTTGACATTCAAAGTTCTGTTAGCCATGATGTATCCACACCAGCCACAGCATATAGCCATTGGAAACTATAGGAAAGCACTAGTATCTTTCAACCTGAATTCATGCTTCCTGACTCAGAAACTGAAGAGATTCAGATAGTACGGAATACTTGTAGTGACCTGGAAAGATGTTCATGATACATTAAGTTACAAAACACTATTTTCTTTAAAAGTAACACATTTATAATTATATATACATATAAAAAGGAAACTTTCTATTCTGTCTCTGCTGTTGAATTTTGTGGGCTTTTTTCTTTTGGCGGTATTGGGAATTGGATCCAGAGCCCTCACACCGAACTACATCCCCAGCCCATTCTTGGATCTTGTATTCTGAAACAGGGTGTTGCTAAGTTGCCCACGCTGGGTACTGTGGTTAAGCAAGCAGTCAGGAATGAAAAAATGAAAGGGAGCCTGAGGCTTTCTACCTATTGTCCAGTAACAGCTACCCTCTAAAATGAACATTTGACTCTAGTCAGTCTGGGCAGTAAAAGAAAAGAAATCCAGTAGTTTATGTTGTGCTCTGCTCAGAGACAGAGTAAGAAAGCGCATTAGGTTAGTGAGGCCAACATCAAGGCTGGCTCATGCAGCACCTATTTTCAACCTTCTCTGTTTCCTTTCTTTACAGTGAAAGTTATAAAGCTAAAAGCTTTCTGCAAGCTAAGAGTGGCCACTGACACTGGGGCCAAAGAAGTGAAAAGCCTCCAGGGGAGGCTTTTCTTCCTATTTTGCCCTTGCAGCTTTGGAGAACTCAGACATAACGTCTGGAGGCACAGCAGTTCTTCTGCAACTAGAACAATGAGAGCAACACGGAAAGAAAGGCAAAGCCTAGATCTCTGCCGAGATTGGTGCTAGTCCTAGCCTGCCCATCTCCAGAGTTCTTGTTACGTCAGAAAAACAAAACCTTACTTGTTAGGTCACTGCACCCTGTCTGTTAGGTTTTCAGTTCAGGCATTCCGGACAGCACAGAGCTCAGCAGTCACTGTCCACTACCTTTCTTCCCCAGCACACACGAGGGGCAGCACGCGTTCCCTTCATCAGTTACTCTCTGCAGCGGTGACTCTCAGCACAGTAGCCCCAGAAGGCAGGGTGAGGATGGAAAACAGTGCTCACGGGTCCTGGTGAGTCCGAAACCACGTCTCAAAACCATGAGTCTGCGAAGACTCTCAGTTTGGTCCCTCCAAACATTAAGTAAGGGATTTTTGTTCAAATGCTAAATAAGTAAAACTTTCTACCCAAGATGCTTTCTTTTAAAGCTAATTCTTTCAAATTTTATTCCAAGTTGTTACTCAAAAGTTGCTTAAGTGACTATTAACTTCTCACAATAATCACTCTATGAAAAAACTAGGTATCGATCCCACAGAAATAAGTCAAATCTGTACTTCAAAAGCACTTATATTTGTATCATTCTATTATTACATTTATCACTGTTATAAAGATCCTAACTCTGGGATTATGTTCTGTATCTCATTTAATGTTTGTATTGTCTATCACTCACTCCCTTTCAATGCATGTTACTATTGTTTTGATTCCCTGTGTTTGCGAAATATAGGTCATTTCAAGTGTGCACATTTCCACAAGTTACCCAGAGAAAGTTTTTTTGTTGTTGTTGAACCAGGGCTTCACTAGGCAGTTGAGGTTGGCCTTGAACTCACTTTGTAGCCCAGGCTGGCCTCGAACTCACTGCAATCCTTCCACCTCAGGTTCCCAAGTGCTGGGATTACAGGCATGCGCCACCAGGCCTAGCTATCCATGGGAAGTATTGAACTCAACTTAAAAATCATCCTCATGGGCTAGGGATGTAGCTTAGTGGTAGAGTACTTGCCTAGTGTGCACAAGGTCCTGAGTTCAATCTCCAGTGCCACAAAATATAAAAACCATCCTCATATATGTTCTTTAATTAAGCTATAAGATGTAAACACTTCCAAGACAGAATCACTGGCTATTTTAGAAAGAAAATAAAAAGATCCCTTTTACACCAGCAGTTTAGCTTTTTGAGAACTAATGCAAACTCATCCAAAAAGGGCCAAAATGTGAAGGAAAACACAAGGCAATAAAGCCTTATCTCTTAACGTGTCAGTACACACCAATGCGACCAAATGCATAAGGTAGAAGGTACTGCTCTCACCTCTGTGATCTGTCTAATTCTAGGGCAGGGATCTTCTGAGATATGCCAAAACCTAAACTGCTTCACAATGTGCGTGCACCACACACACACACCTATACACTCCACACCCAACCCAAACCAACCCAAGCCTACACCTGGCAGTCTAGAGTATGTATTCATTCAACACAATCTACAGAAAAAGCTGGGTATGGTAGTACACACCTGTAATCCCAGCAATAGGGAGGCTGAGACAGGACGATCGCTGTAAGTTTAAGGCCAGCCTGGGCTAGATAGTGAGTTCAAGGCCAGCCTGAACTACCTATTGAGGCTTTCTCTCACAAAACCAAAAAACAAAACAAAACAAGACCCTACAGAAAAATCACAATCCTAAATTTAAAAATGCAAAAAGAAAACAACTTTATGATGAAATACATGGTTAAAAGAAAAGCTCCTTTCAAAAAACTGTGATAGGCTTTGCCTTTATATTTCTATGTAGCGTTCACTTAAAAGTCCGCAGAAAGAGAAAACTATAATGACAATGAAATACAGGGTTAAACAAAAGTTCCTTCCAAAATACTATGACAGGTCTAGCATCTTTTGCATGTAGTGTTCACTGAAAAGTTTGCCCAAAATAATCACTCTTCAAAGACTCATTTTCACTGTTGGCCTGAGACAGTCACTCACCTGTCAATAAAATCAAGACTTCCATCCGAAAAAAAAAAAAAAAAAAGACTTCCATCCGAAGCCCGAGAGCAGCGAACCCCAAACCCGTTATTTAACACGAAGTGCCAACACAGCAATTAAATTGGAAAACTGAGGTTTTAGTTTAGGAAAAACAACTCATCTATTAACATCTTTCATCTAAAAATGAAAGACGTGTGCTGCAGGTTCTCCACCACTGTCCTAACAGCCCAGTTTATTCTTCAGTGACCCTTATCTAGAAGGCGTTAACGTCTACCAAAACGCGGGTGTACAGCACACCAGAGAACAACTGGAAGCAGTGGGCTCCAGCCAATGATTCCTATTCAAAGGATGGCACAAAGAACAACTACAGGTATAGTTCACCTGAAAAAGATGCACATTTAACTGCTATCAAATATCAACAGTCATCTTTAAAAAAAGATGCCATTAGTTTCTTTGGAAAAAATAATTAACTTAGATTTTCAAATGACAAATGAAAGTATAGGCTCAATCTTCCAGAAACAAAAACTGTCAAGTTTTCAAAATGGTGAAAATAAAATTTAAATCTCTTCGGCTCAGCTTGACAAATGCAATTCACTTACTAAAACTAAGCAAACCCAAGAAAAGGTAAAACAACATTACCATACTTGGTGCCTCCAAGTTTAGGTACATTGAAGAACTTCTTGTGTGAACTGTCATTTAATGTTTCAATAAGGTACTCAAAGGGATAGCCTGAAAAACAAATCATACTTTCATTAAACACAGCAATAAAGTCCTTATGCAAAGGGAAAATACCTGGAAACCAGCTTTGCCCAGAACAATCTTCTGCGTGGTGGGAATGTCCATACTGGCATTGTCCAATGGGGTATTTATTATCCACATGTGGCTCCTGGTCACTTGGAATGTGGCTACAGGAATTTAATTTTTAACTTTAATTTTAAATAAAGTCGCATGTGGCTAATATACACTGTTCTGAACAGTGTTGTTCTAAACAATGACTCTTGCCAAGAAACTGGTCAAGATTATTCACTCCTAAAATGTGTTAGAAAAAGCCTGCAACAGACAGTAACTATGATTTTAAACGATGGATAGGCATCCTTTGGAAAGCCATGTCCTAAAGCCCGCATTAAGTACACACAGGACAGTGTGCGAGCACAATTATGTTATAGGAAATTATTTTTTAAAGTAACTTTTTTACAGCGCATTCAACAAAAAAACTGCTCAGGTAAGATCTTAAGCTTTAAGACCAAAGCCAAAACGCCAACAACTTCGCATATCCTCCCTAGGAGTCAAATTCTGGTTTTGCAACCTCGTAGGGAAGACAGCGTCAGAGACGTGTGTACGTTCCCAACCCCTGCGGTTCTGGGGGAAGGTGCGGGTTGAAAAGAATCTTTCAGTTCTTTTGTGGATTCACGGTGCTGGTGGTGGGGTGGGGGCAGGACCCTCAACATTGTTAGGCCCTCAACTTCGGAATGGCTGTTTCTTCCTTTCCGTGGAGGGAAGCACAAGGGGGGAGGGGACACTGAGTCGGTCACTGCAGTCGACCGTGAGAAGCCAGACGCGCACTGCTCGGCCTCTACGCCCCCCACTCCGCCTCCAGGGGCGGAGGGAAGAAGTGGCTCGGCAGTGGACGCGGGGTAAGCATAGAGCTGCGGGAGGCTGAGACAGACAGGCCTCTTCTCCCTCGGCGCTCTCAAATCAGAGATGGGGAGGGGAAGACCTGGGGCCCCTTCCAGGCCCGGGCTCGCCCAGCCGGGCCCTGAGACTACTGAGCTGGGTGGCGCCTGGCGCCGAGGAAGGTGCAGGCCCAGCCAGGAGCCGGGTGTACGGCGGGACCAACGTCCACCGGGTGAGGGTCGGGCCGCTCGGCTTTCGCAGGCCCCGGCCGCTGGTGACTCCGGGCAGAAGAATGAGAAGCTGGGGCCGACAGCGCGCGTGCCCAGCGTTCAGTCCCACGTCGGCGGCGTCACTGACCTGCACCTGGGGCGTCCATCGCCGGAGACCATATTATCCCTGCGGGGAGGGGGCGGCGGGGAGGAGGAGAGGCCGGGCCGGGCAGAGGGGAGGAAGGCAGGCGGAATGGCGAGGGAGGAAGGCAGGAAGCGATCACGCGCAAACATCGCGAGACCTGCGACGGGGCCCTAGCCTGCGGTCGCGAGATTTGCCGCCTGACTCCCGCGAGATTCGGAAGCCTGGAGACAAAGAAAGAGAAGGGGCGGAGCTAACCAGTAGGCGACTTCTCTCGTGAAGGCTGCTGTTATCGCGAGAGAGGACGGGCCTCCGGGAGAGGGCGGTGTTGGTTTTTATCGCTTAGTAACGGTGGGGATATTTTGAGGACCAACTTTGTGTGGTTTTTGTGGGGCGTCCTCGGGAGCAAGGGTCAGAATTGGAACTCCTAGGGAAACAGCTTAAGGAGACTCGCTTCCCCTAACGCTAAAGCCTCATAATGGCCTCGCCCAGGCAGCCGGCGCACAGGTTGGCGGCCCTATCCGGAATGAACGCGTTCAGCTCAGGTTGCAGGAGTTGGGAGTTACGCGCATCGTACAGCTTTAGCCTCTCCTCCACGGGGGCGGTTAATCGTGTTGTCCCTCTGCTCCTCCGACACAGCTTCTAGTCCTGCTTTCCTACCTACGCCTTCTCCTCCTCTGCCACAGGCAGAGGACATCCCACAGGCACCCCAAATGCAACGGTTCCCTCAAAACACCTATTTCCCTGGTATTGCTTGTATCAGTGAATGGCATTGCCGTGCACCCAACCGCCCAAGCCAGAAAACGACACATTTTCTTTGAATCCTTTCCTTTAATCACTGACCAACCCTAATCGCCCAATCCCCAACTTCCTTTACTAGTCTTTCTAGAGATTCCCCTTCCTACCCTCCAGGTCTGGATGACTCTTAACAGTCCACTCGAAAAGATGCTAGGGCCAGGGCGGTGGCACAGGCCTGTAGAACTGTAAGTTCAAAGCCAGCCTGAGCAACTTAGGGAGCACACCTGACCTCCAATAAACAAAAAGGGCTGACGATGGAGCTCTAGTAGAGTTCCCGTGGGTTCAGTCCCCAGTGTCAGGGGCAAGGGCGGGTGGGTGAGAGCTCTTAGGACATTAGTGCTCTTCATGATCTCCATTTTCCTGACGACAAACTACAACCCAGACGGTTAAGTGACTCACCCAATTCACCTACCAAGTGACTGACTCAGGATTTGTCTTTTTGAGACAAGGTCTCACTATACAGCTCAGGCTGGCCTTGAACTTAAGTAGCACACACTGGCCTCAGACTTGAAGCAATCCTCCTGTCTCAGCCTCCTCACACATGCTAGGCAAACACTCTACCCCTAAGCTGCACCCCCAGCCCTTTTTATTTTGAGATAGGGTCTTGCTAATCTGCCTAGGCTGGCCTCAAACTTGCTATCCTCTTGCCTCAGCCTTCCGAGTAGTCAGGATTGCAGGCATACACCAACACACTCAGCTGGCATTTGAAGGATACTGGCGATTTTTTGTGCAGGATGTCCTTTAGGCTTCCGCGATTGTCCCTTCATGATTAAATGTAGATTATGCTGTTTGGGCAGGAATGCTATGTAAGAGATTCGTTCTTTTAGTGCAGTATCTTGAAAGGCACCTGACTTCCTATTGCTCCCTTTTTGGTAATTAGGTCATCTTTTAACCTATAACTAGAGCAGGGTTTTAAATCCAGGTCCACAGGACTCTAATGTCCTGTTTTACCCATCCACAACTCTGGGGTCAGACATGGTATCAAGTATTGTGGGGAGTGAGATGGAGTCTCCAGTGGCCTTGGAAAATCTTAAATCTGATCGACAGCTCAGTAGCTAAGCCTTGAGGGCTGCCATGTTCAGCCCAGATGTAGTTTAGTTCTGCACTGAGAAAGGCTGTTTAGCTACTGATGTTTCCAAACAAATATAGTATCTTTAAAACTCACAATCGTTTCACATCCCCTAATGTGTACCAACCCCGCATGATGAATGCAATCATTCATACTGCAAACACATACTAATAAAAATGATGATAAATGAGAGTGTCTGCAATACTGTGGCTCCCTGAAGCCACTGCTAAGCCTGATCGTGACGAAGATAACAGCACCTCGCTGCCAGCCCTTGGCAGGTGAAATCAAAGAGAACCTTTGTACATCCCAAGCAGGTAATTATCTTCTGCCCACTGAGTCAAGAGAAATGAAGGTAAAAGGTCTTCTTGCTTCACCAATATGAGTAGGCAACATATTAAAGAGTTTAGAAACAAATACCTGTCCATTGCCAGCAGATGGTTACTGGAGGCCTAGAGTACCAAGTATTGTTGGAACTGTTAAGATATAAAATAACTAGAAAAGCCCCTGTTCCTCTTTCAAAGGGAAAAGACAGAATTATTATCAGCAAAATGACAAGGAACATACATTTCAAACACTGTTACGGGTTCATTGTACCCCCCCATTCACCTGAAGTCCTCACTCCCTAGGATCTGTGTACGTGCCCTGATTCAGAGTTAAGATGAGGTCAGTCCTCACCCAATGACTGGTGCATTTATAAGCAGAGAAAATGTACACGAGGCAGAGGTCCCAGATGAACAGGGGACTGTGCCCAGCACCTGGATCGAGGGCGTTCCGGGAGAGAGGTGCGGGAACTTGGAACATACTTGGGGTGATTTGAGAGGCATGCTCCATTTGACTTACAAACTTCCTAGACACTCTTAAGTTGTCAGACCAGGGAGCTCTGTAGATCAGTGCAATCTTTTCAGGCTGAGCCTTGCTGCTGGCTCAAGAGTGAACTGCCCAAGGGGATGCTCAAGCAGCAAGAGCAGGAACGGAACGGGATCCCGACCAGACCCACATCCCTCCTACAAGCACAGGCCCCCCGCTGCGGTCAGGCCCAAGCTAACCCGGCTGGGTGGCGCCCACCTTCCGGCTCCTGATAGCTGCTCTCTACTGTTCTGCAGGCCCAAGGAGTGTGCCCAGAAAATGCCACGCAGGAGCAGGTGTCAGGTGCAGGCTGCTGTTGGCATGGAAGCCTCTGGGGGGCAGCAGTGCCAGGCACTGTCCCTTTGAGAGCACAGCGTCCCACCCTGACAGCAGCAGGTTGATAAACAGGAGGAACAATGCATAGCCTCTAGTGTGACAATAAAAACAGTGTTTCTCATTGTTTTACATTTATAACAAGCAAGTGGCCTTCTCAGGGTAGCCATCCTATGGGTTATGTGGATATTTGAGACTATCCCCACTCAAAACATGGCAGTATCTGGGGCTAGAGGTGCACACCTATAATTCTGGCACTCTGGGAGGCTGAAGCAAGAGCTTCACAAGTTTGAGCCCAGCTCGGGAATCTTAGTAATGTAGTAATGCCCTGCCTCAAAATAAAACATAAAATGAATGGGGATGGAGCTCAGTTACAGGGCCTAGGGCCTGTCCCCAATACAAAAATTAAAAAAAGAGGCCAAAGGCATGGCAGTGACTCTCCTTTCAAATGGCCTTCAGAGCCAGGGCTGGGCTCATGCTTGAGCTGGACCTTGTTCCTCCAGCCCTGGCTTTGCCAGCGACTCATCTAAACTCAAAGATTAAAATCTACTTTTCCAGGTACTCTGGGTCCATCTCCTACAATTTTCCACTCTTTCCCTGATGATACTAGTCCTGAAGCCTGTCCGCATGGCCCACACCTGCAGTTCTAGCACTGGGGAGGCTGAGGCTGGAGGTTCCCATTGAGTCTAGGGGTTTGAGACCAGCCTGGACAACATAGCAAGATCCCATCTTGTAAAAAAAATTCATATCATGCCAGTGTCAGCCACTGCTGTCTCTGTGCTGGGATTCTGTTGGAGTGGAAGCTGCTCTCCCCCCATCATTCCTGCTTATTGCTTCATGCTGGGTCCAGTCCCACTCAGTGTAAAGCCACGATGCCCAGTCCTGCACACTTCACCCCTCTCCCTCTCAGTCCTTATCCCTGCCTGGCTTTGCTGTAGCTCCCCACAGTTCTTTGACACATCCAGCACAGTCCATTCTCTGTTCTCCAGAATGCATACCTGCATCCTGGAGCCTCCACCCAGGCTCCCACATGGACTTATACCTTTGCCTTGGGTCTCTGCCTGATCTGCCCTGCTGGGTGATGCTTCTTTCTGACATTCGCACCTGTAGCACTCCAGCTTCCTCACACGTCACTCTGTTCCAGTCTTCTCTGCGGCATCTGTTGGGTTCTCGTCGTCTGTTTCGGCTGGAATGTGGGCTCCGTAGGCAAGGGTGTGATGGTTCTACTCACTGGTATACCTCCCGGGCCTGGGAATGGCGCAGGGTGGGTGTTCAGTGAACATTCATTGGATAAGTGCACATATCAAGCTGCCTCCTGCCAGCTCCAAGAGAGAGGCATCAGGACACCAGAAGCAAGGACACTGCTAGGATTCTGGCCCCTTTGGGCTTGGTGATGTCAGCTCAGCTAGCACTCAGTGTTCAGAGCAGAAAGATTTCTCTGGGTGAGTGTTGCCTATGCCGTGGGTAGTACCATGGTAGAAATCGTTCAAACACAGCAAAAGCAGAACCAGGCAGCTGAGATGCCTCAGTTCCTGCAGCTGGGATCCCCACAGCCCTGAAGGAGACCTCTCCCTCCTGGCCCAGATGTCACGAGGCCTTGTGCTTCCTCTCGCCTCTGTGTGTTTCTCAAGTAGGAAGCTGCATCTCACCTGGTGCCGAGGACGGTGGTGTTCCCTGTAGTCCCAGTGAGTCGGTAGGCTAAAGTGAGAGGATCTTTGGAACCTGCGAGTTGGAGATGAGCCTGGGCAACAGAGTGACTTTGTCACAAAAAGAAAATAAAAACAAATGAAAACCAGGATTAAAACCAATAAAAAAAAAAAAAAAGAAGAAATGTTGTCTCCGAGCATGTGGTGACTTGATCCTGACACAGGGAATCTGGGAGGCGGCACAGGGCTCCAGGGTGACGTGGAAGGAGTTAATACACTGCTTGCTCCATTCTGAGCACAGCACCTCCTTCTGTTCTCCTTCCACACCCCGCCAGCTTCAGATCCCGCAGGCTCCTGTCTGGCCTCATCTGTGTGCACCCCGCCCAGCTGGGTTTCCAGGGGCATCTACTGTACTTATGGTCATTTTTGTTGTCCAAAGGCTCCAGGCCATGCACATAGGGGCGAAGTCCAAACGCTCTCCTGACATCTGAGCTCACCGGCACCTGGCTCTGGGTTGCCAGTTTCCATTGTTGTTGATGCCTCACCTTCCTGGGTTTTCTATGTCATCCACGGAGTTATCTAACAGGCCCCAAGCCTCCCCCGTGGCATTTGGAATCCTGTTCATCTCCCATGAAAGAGGCCACCCACCCGCTGTGACCATGCAGACCCACTACCCACAAGTCTCTCCAGTATTCTACGCCCTGGGGGATGGCCTCTCTCTCCACCTGGATGATGACAGTAGCTGGGCCTTTTGTCCCAGGAATGGTTACATCAGATGAGGCAGGACAAAGCAGGGGGAACGTACTGGCCGTGCTGCCTGTGTTCCACAGTGAGGCAGCACTGAGCTGCTTATTTTTGGCTTGGTAGCAGAGAAAGCAGAGCCCAGTGCCCTTCCCGGGAACAACCCTCACCTCTTCCCATGAGGCTGTGCCTCCTGCAGGTCCCCCACCTCCTGTGGCCCCACTCTGGGGACCAGGCCTCAAACACATGACCTCTGAGGGACACTGAAGATCCAAACCTGACAGACACCACTGTGGTCCAACACTAACCTGCTGTTGCCTCTGCCACTGCTACTACAGATGCAATTCACTCTGTGTGGTCCACACAGCTCTGCCTCGTCCTGTCCTTCCTAGCGCTAAACTTCAGTCGCATGAAGGACCTGTGCACAGAAGTCTGGGAAAGAGAGTTGAGCTCTCAGCTCTTCAGCTGAAGAAGAGACATGAATGAAGGAGGGGAATAGATGCTGAACGTTGACCTATTTAAAACTTATTTTTGGTGCATGCGTGTATGTGTGTGTGTGTGTGTGTGTGTGTGTGTGTGTATACTTAGAGCTGAGAATGAAACCTAGGGCCTCACCATCCTACTGAGCTACATCCCCTGCCCTTTTTATTTTGATACAAATTCTCACTAAGTTGCCCAGGTTGGCCTGAAACTTTCAACCCTCCTGCCTCAGCCTCTGGAGTAGCTGAGATTACAGATATGTGCCACTGCACTTGGCTTAAATCCATTTCTCTTACAGTTAACTGGAGTAGATTGAGATGTCTACCAATCAAGAACCCTGACCAACAGAGTCGGCATGGTGGCAGGGCTTACAGCACCCTATAATTCCTCTTCTAGCCTGTGATTCTGTCTGCCCAGATGCCTTCTCCACTCTGAGCTGAAACCTGGGTTGTTTCCAATGAGTAGACCTGGGGTGGCACCACTCACGCCTTCCAATGGCAGGACTCAGCAGCCACCGCCCATCTGCAGCTCCTAGGCTGCTGAGAGGCTGCAGGAACCAATTTAATACTGATGCATTTTATCCTGTGTGTTAAATTGGTCACCAGGGGGAGTATGGATATAACAAGACCTGTGCTTGGAGCTTTCATTATTGGTTTGTAGGTGGAAGGCTTTCCCTGCTGTATCCAAGGGGCTCAGCACCTTTCTGCCACCTGTCTCATTAGTGAGTGTGGGACCCAGGGCGCTAGGCAGGTGGCTGGTCTCATTACCTCGCTCTTTAAAGGAGGGCATCCACAGGTCAAGTGTCTTTTTTGCTTCGTGCTAATCAGTTCCTTCTGTAACTATTATTTGCAAGTTCTTGGGCTTCTTAAGAGCTTTGTCAGCAATTTCAAAAGCCCAATCCACGTATTGTTCTGACACTTCCAATAAAAGAGTAAAAAATGAATGGAAAAGAGTCACTTTGTCCCCATTTTGGTTATGTATGAATGACAAAGAATTTGGCTTAAAAAAATCAACCACAGGAGGCAGGACTTATGTACGTACAGTACTCCTTGGTTTCTCATTCTCAATAAATACCATGGAGTGGCAAACACAGAAAATTTGACCAGGGAACTACACTGTGGCTGGGAAAGGACAAGGGCTGGGGGTAGAGGTGAAAGAGCGACTCCTGCCCGGTGCCCGTGAAAATGCTTCACAGAGGGGTGGCAAGAGAAAGGGGAGCACAATGCAGAAAGCATGGGTCCATTCTCTCCATGGGCACCAGTGCCATCTGCCAGCTCCCCATCCTAGCTAAGGTTCTGTGTCAGCCTCCCTGCCCTCCCACAACTCCATCTGAGCTCAGCAGTCTCAGTCTCTGACTGTTCCGATAATTTCTGAGCAAAAGCAAGACTAACAAAGTCCTGGTGGAGGGTGTGGAGGACTGGCTGAGTCCGGGGCCAGGTGGAGCAGACTAGGATGGTGGCGGGGCAGGCACCTCTGGGGCTTCTTGCACAGATAGGTGTGAGTAGCAGACACAAATTAACAAAGGAAATGCTACCTTGGGGGCTGAGCAGAGACACATGGGTCCTGTCTGTATTTATTCACTTTGCAACTTTCTGTGAGCCTATAATTATTTTATTATTATCATGATTTTTATTTTTGTGGTATTGGGGGTTGAATGGAGGGCCTTTGCACTGATCTGTATTCCCAGCCTCCATTTCATTATTTTTAATTTTGAGACGGGGTTTTGCTAAAGTGCCTGGGCTTGAATTTGAATCCTCCTGTCTTAGCTTCCCAGAATGCTAGGATTACAGGTGTGCAGTACCATGCCTGGTGAGCCTGTAATGATTTTAAAATAAATTTTTAAAAAATTAGGCCATGTGTGTAGCCCAGTGGGAGAGCACCTGATGAGCATGCAAAACAAACAAAAACAGGGCTGGGGATGTAGCTCAGTGGTAGAGTGCTTGCCTAGCATGCACAAGGCCCTGAGTCAATCCCCAGTACCACATACCTACACAAATGCACACACAAAACAACACATTCCAGCGTATTGCTATTGATGTGAGCAAAGACTCATCCTTAAGGTATGGGGTTGGGGAAGTTCAACAGTCAGGGGAAAGAGAAAGCCAGCCTCAGGGAGGAGGTTGGGCCAAGACCTTTCTGGAGACCCACGTGGGGGTGGGAAGGGAACAGGAAGCAGGAGTCTGGGACTTGAGGTAGGCATCAAGGTAAATCAAGCACCAGGCTTCCAGAGCTTGGGAGGAGAGGAACAGGGAAGGAAGAAGGAAGGAAAGAGGGCAGAGTGAGGTCCTGGGTTCCTGCTGTCTGAAATTTGCTCTTCAAATGGTTGGGGTGTGATACGGGTGTGTTGTCCTAGGCAATAGGGCCAAGGGAGAATAAGTGGACAGAGATGGTATCTTGGTCCTTCTGTGACTAAACATCATAACCTAGGTGGCTTCAATGGGAGGTATTTACTTCTTGAAGGAGGCTGGGGATCTAAGATGGCAGTGCTGGCAAACTCCGAGGACCTGTAGTGAGTCACTGGGAAAAACCCCTTTCTTTTGCCAGAGCTCCATGTGAGGAAGCCTGGAGTTGCCAGCGTCCATGAACTGGGTGGGGAACAGGACAGGAAGTAACCCCCAGGCTGCATAGACCGCACTCTACAGAGGCCCCCATCTCAAGCATGTGTTCGACACATGCAGGGCTGGCCATTGGGAGGCCCCCCCTTGTCCTGAAAATGAACCACGGGGCAGGTGGGAGTGGTTATCCTTTGTTGAGAGAAATCCAGCACAAGCATTTACTCAAAGGCCCTGAAAGAGGATGAGAATGAGAACCAGATTTCACAGGGCTACAGAGAGAGGAAACCAGAATTCTTCAGCTTTAGAAACTGGGGTGCACATTTGAAAGGAGGGAAACAACACATAGACACACAAGTGACTTGCCCAAGGTCACACGGGCTCTGCAAGGCCTTTTGACCCCTCCACACACCTTCAAACGGCCCATCTTCTTTACCCACCGACCTACAAGCAGAGACTTGGGAAGGCCCTGCTGCTGGCGGTTTGTATTGAAGTCCCGATGACACTAATGGGATACAGTCGCTGGGCTTCCTAACTTAATCAGGCCTTCATTATTTGCACATGGACCATGCCATGGCACACGTTACCCTTGGATGTGTGTCTAAAGTGATTGTTTGGGGCTGGGGATATAGCTCAGTGGAATAAGCGCCTGCCTAGCAAGCGCAGGGTCCTGAGTTCGATCCCCAGTACAGCCAAAAAAAAAGTTACTAAAGTGATTGTTTGGCTCCAGTTTTGTGGACTCTGCAGTCAAAACTCTCCTGTGACAGGGGTAGATTGGATATTCCAAGGTTGCGTTCCAGCCGGGAACACGTTTCATTACCAAAGCTTATAAAACATCTCCATCCTTCCAGGCCCCTTTCAGTTGTCACAGCATGTGGACTTTATTTCCTTAGGGAAGCCAGGGGCAGCAGTTTCTCAAATATAACAACCATGTGACTCACAGTTCTGATCAGGCTCCACCGTTGGGCTGGGTGGGTGAGCTGTGCTGGGGAGTCCTAGTGATGGGGGAGGTGGTGGTGAGGAAAGACCAGCCCCCCACATTTCTTGTGTCAGGACCACTGGGTCCTAGGTTGCTCCCTCTACCCCAACTCCTCACCATGCCCCAGACCAAAGGGCATAGGCTTTGATTATACAGTACTTCTAAACCTGGGTCAAAGGTGGAAAACCAAAGCTTTGCAGCCCAAATAAATGGGTTTGAGTTCCAGCTCTGCACATCAACTGTTACCTCTGGGAAACTTACTTCACTTCTCAGAGCCCCTGTCTCTTCCTCAGCAAAGTCTAAACATTCGGAGTGCACACACGATAGGGCTATTGAGACAGTTAGGTGAGATAATACACAGCAGCTGATTAGCTCATTCTAAGAATTCTGTGAGTGATGGTAAAAAGATTGCTACACATAGTGCATCAAATACGATATCAGCAGTGTCAGAAGTGCCATTGTTTACACAGTATTAAAAAAAGAACACTTTGCTAATTACATTCACACAAGGCTTGTTATTACATATTTATAAAAGTGCTTTTGCAGACTTATGTAAACACCAATGATTGATGATATGTCAGAACACATGATATGCATGTGTCAAAAAGGAAATGTAAGCAGAATGAATTTTGGAAGGGAGCAACCCTCCTGAATCGCTTGTGTTTTTAAGGTGGAGTCTTACCATGTTGCCCAGGCTGGCCTTGAATAGGCAATCCTCCCACAGAATCACTTTTTGAGTCAGTATCCCAAATAATCGCATTTCTCACAAAATATTGTCCTTCAAGCTGTCAACAAAATGAATGAGTCCCTGTTTCTCATAAAAGGACCTTCCTTATGGCCCCCAGGTTTCCTCCCAAGTCACAGATACCCATTCCCAAATGTTACCCGTGGTCCCATGGCAACCATAATTGTAAGAGGCTTCCTGAGTTCAAAGACAACAAAATGTGAAAAAGATGTGCGTTTCAGTATCAATAAAATATGATGTTAGGTTGTTAAAAGTCAGTTATTAACTGTATTGTGTAAGTATTGTGAGGATTCATAACCAGGAATAATTGAAGCTTTGAAGTTTGTGAGTTCCTCACTTAAAGCATTAGGGCCCTCGTTATCCTTATTCTTCATGGCAGAGCTACCAACATGGCAGTGTTTGTTTGTTTGTTTGTTTGTTTGTTTTTGCGGTACTGGGGATCAAACTCAGGACCCTGCGCTTGCTAGGCAGGCGCTTATTCCACTGAGCTATATCCCCAGCCCTAAACACATACACTCCTTTCTTTTTTTTTTTTTTTGCGGTACTGGGGATCGAACTCAGGACCCTGCGCTTGCTAGGCAAGCGCTTATTCCACGGAGCTATATCCCCATCCCCTATGGCAGTGTTATTTGTATTATATTTACACAGTGTTCTTTAATATTATAAATGCTTCACATCATTTTTTTATTTTTGTGAGACTGGGGATTGAACCTAGGGCCTCATGCATGCCAGGCAAGTGCTCTACCACTGAGCTGTACCTCTATATCCCAAGCCTTTAAAAAAAATATTTTTTTCATTTTATTTGAGACAGGGTCTCACTAAGTTGCTCAGCTGGCCTTGAACTTGAAATCCTGCCTTAGCCTCCTGTGTATATGGGATTGTAGTTATGTACCACCATGCCAGGCTACATAAATTAACAAAATAAATTCTCATAACAACTGTATGAGATAGAAATAACTATTATACTCATTTTCCAGATAAGAAGCTGAAATGTACAGGGAGGGGAAGTAACTTTCCTGAGATGACACAGTGAAGCTGCAAACCTAGTGTCTCAACTCCAGCCCTATTGACATTTGAGGCCAATGATCTCTGTTGGGGGGCTGTCCTGTGCATTGTAAATGTTTAGCAGTGTCCCTAAGCTCACTTCCCAGATGACAGTAGCACATGTGATACAGGTGTAACAACTAAAAGTGTCTCTGGACGTTGCTGACTGTTCCTGGGGGAGATCAGTCCAGTTGAGAACCACTGCATTGCACCTGGCACTTTAGGGGAAACCAGATCTCAGGCCCACCTGCAGTGTTAAGTTCAAATCCAGAAACAATGAGAAGGACCTGCGATTGGTCACACAGCAGCCTGGGGTGAAACTGGGCAGGCCTGCAGGTGCTGCTAGGCGGTGGTGAAGGCAGAGCATGGGTCTGGGACTCAGGAGACAGCAGGACCACAGGAGCAGAAGATGTGTGGGCCTGGCTGGGGAGTGGGGAACATGATCCCTCTCCATCCTGCAGAGCCACCACGCTCCTCTTCTCCCCCTCCAGAGCCAATTTTCATCATGAATACAGTGCATATCCTTCCATGCCATTTCCCCTCATGTTCCTACAGGGGCTTGATTTTTATACTTAAACACTTACACAAATAGGATTTGAATTTGATATCAGACAGCAATTTTTTTCCACTCAACGGACTATTTTGAGTTTCATCCATAATAGTAAATATGGCTTGGGTTTGTTAGCTGGTTTGGTTTCATTTTTTTGATGGTGGAGGTTGAACCCAGGACTTCATGCACACTAAGCACTAAGTGCATGCTCATCCCTGAGCTACACTCTGCTCTGCACATTGCTTCAGTGCATTATGATCATACCATATGTTACCTCGGCATTCTTCCTATTGGTGGGCAGCTGAGTTGTTTGTGGTTTTGCATAATTACTCACACCCCGCGGCCATATCCTTGAATATATCTGCTGAAGCATTTACCTACAGATGAAATTGCAGTTTACAGGGAATGCAATTGAAATGAAATGCTCCATTTCACTTGATGCTGCCAGATTGTTCTCTGTTGGGTCTACACCAACTTATCTATGTGTCCCCTTACCCACAATGTACATGAGTTGGCCTTTCCCATACTTTTACCAATATTGCCCCTTTAAAATTTTTGCCAATCTTAGGGGAATCTGATCCCACTGGGGAGGGCCAAGGATGTGAGTAAACATTGTCTATCATGTGTGTGTCTGAGGAGAAATGCTGAGCACAAGTATGTTGGGCCACAGGCATCACTGAAGTTTAAAGTTGATGAATTGCCTGACAAGTTCTCCAAGTCATTCAGCATGGCCACAAACTGCCCTTAAAACAAAGTAGTCATCACACTGACTGCTGTGATGAAAGGACTTCCTGTGGACCTATCAGCACGGTCTGCAGTGTAACTGGGCAGTCCCTGACTGTCCCTTGGCCACGCAACAACAAGAGCCTGAAGGCCTGCCCTCTGCTCCATGAGGCCTGGATGTGGCAGATATGAACTACAGGCCCTGAGCTCTGTGCTGTCCACCCAGTGCCTGCCTGAGAATTGGTAGGACTGATTGGTGAGGATGAATCAGTCCCTCAGGTGGAGGCCTGGTTGGCCTGCTCTTAAAATGGCCTCAGGAGGAGAGGTCTGCCTGTTTCAGTGCATGTAGTTCTACAGGAGCCTCAATAGCAGCACAGTGTGACTTGGCGAGTCTGCATAGGGTGTGGGCTCTTTACAGGAGAAGTTTCCAGAGGTGCTGACCCTGCAGGTTGCTGTGAGCAGAAGCCTGGGGTTGGTGGGGAATCTGGGCTGGATCTGCACTCTTTTCCAATCCATCTTCCAGCTGAGTCTCTCTTGGCTCCAGATTCTCTTCCTGTAGAATATCAAATGCTTATTCATGCTTAGTGAACATTTGAATATTAGTAAATAGCTGAAATAGTGGCACCTACTGAATGAAATGGCTGAGAGGATTGAGTGACAATGTCACACACAGGTGCTTGGCCCAGAGCTGGGCACATAGGAAATTCTGGAAAGGCTGGTATGGTAGAATAATGAGCACTAGGGAGCTCACAGGGAGTGGGAAAGGAACACGTTTCTTCCTCGTGTTGTGAGGGCAAAGGCTTCCTTATTCAACCTTAGTCCTTGGCAGGAAGCTGCTCTCCAGACATTCATTAATGCCACCCCCCAGTGTCCTGGACACTTGGGAACCCAGGCCATGCCACTGACACAAGACACCCTCAGCCCAGCTTTCTGCCCAGCGACTCCATCCTCCCAGGAGGGGCTCTGCAGGGTGCTGTGGCATTTGCTTGCTGCAGCCACCCTTCATGCTTCTCCTTAAATCATCCCTGCATCCCAGGGTGGGAGCCTGCATCTCAGGCTCCAGCTGTCCCCCGTGGATACAAATTGTGCCCCTTAGGCTGTTTGTCCTGTTGCACTTGCAGTCTGCCTTCCATGAAATGTTGAGGCTGGCACCTTGCAGCTTGGTGAAGCCATTATTCTTCAGGGTGACATTTTCTGGGAGCATCTGGATTCATGCAGAATTGAGCACAGCCCCCACCCAGGTCTGGAGTCCTGTAGGCCCCTTCTTAGCTATGTCTCTTGTCCCCAGTCTCAGACTCATACCCGTCTGCCTCAGACCAAAGCATCCCAGGGCACTGAGCTCAAGGGTAGACCTTGCTGGTCTCTGGCCACCTTCTGAGACCTTGCTAACTGCAGGCTCGCTGGGGCTGCGGCCCAAGACTCTGCATTTTTAACAAACTCCCAGGGAACCTGATGGCACTGGTCCAGAGATTGCACTTGGAACAGCCACACTTGCAGTCACCTGCAGGTTTTAGGTGGCTGGGCCTGCACCCTAAAGTTTCTGATTCAGGTCTAGGGCGTGCCCCATAAGGTACAGTTCTAAGAAGTTCTCAGGTGAGAGCAGCACTGCGAATCAGTGGACCCTACTTTGAGAGTCATTGTTCTAATTTCCCAAATCTCCCATTTGCTCCTAGTCATGCTAAGCGCCTTGCCTATTATTTCTATAGCCGCCCACACCCCAAGGTGACCAGCGGCCTCTGTGTCTTGTCTGGCTTCTGTCTCGGGCTGGCTCCTGGCTGTGCCCATCATTCTGCCTGCGTACCAGCACCATTCCTCACTTCTGGCCTTTCTAATCCTTTCAGCCTGGGTCCAGAAAGGCCTCTTTAGCTCTTGGTCTTTGCCTCTCTGCTCGGCAACCCCAGCCACCCGGGCAGGTGGTCCCTCTGTCTGCATGCGGTACCCTGCTCAGGTCCTCCTTTCCTGGCTCCCTGAAGGGCTCTGGGCAGCCGCCTGGCATGTGACGCTGTGCCCAAGGCAGGCAGGATCACGGATCTAATTAAACCCACATGGACATGTGCCTGCCTGCTTCCATGCCTGAAAACCTCACACAGGCTGGAGAGAGTTTTTTGGCCTGGGTCAATGGTTGTATGGTGCTTTGTTTAATAGGACTGGTTTCTGAACCTGACCAGGGCTACACAGGACTCAAGACCCTCCACACCCAACTCTGTTGCTCCGTTGAGCCTCACCTTGACCCCCAGATGCCCAGGACAGGTGGTACCAACACCCCTTAGGAACCCAGATACAATTCCCCAATGCTTTCCACAATAGCCCCATCTGTCTTTTTTAAAATTTGTGCTACTAGAGATGAACCAGAGCCTCCTCACTGACTCTATCTCTAGCCCTTCTATATTTCCTTTCTGACTTCCACATCTTCTTGGATCCCACCTGCTGTGCAGGAGCCTTGTGCCTGTAGCCATCCGAGCCGAGTACAGGGGGCTTTGGGGTACCCAGGCTGAGCAGGGGCTCAGGGAGCCTGATGCTGGTGCTGCCTCGTGGTTCTGTGTGCCTGAGAGTGAGCTACACAACCCCTGTGTTCTGGGACCCCGATAACACAGGGAGGATCCATCCCAGACTGACCAAGGAGTTACAGGGGAACGCAGGTGTGCAGACTCACATTCTCCCCATATGGTGCCCACCCAATCCCCAAGCCTTATTTTATTCTCCCAGTTCCTCTCTCCCTCCTTGCCCATACCTAGGGCAAGAACAAAGGCAAAGCGGGGCTGAGAACATGGCTTGTCAGCCTGGCCTGGAGTTTCTGGTTCTTGGACAGTACCAATACAGTGAGTGAGATCTGGCACTGGTCTCCGAGGAGGTCCTGTGGGTTGGCTGGAGGCGTCAGTCACCCTCCCCATCCTCTGAGGCCTTCAGTCCTGCCCCATCTGGAAAAAAATGGAGGCAGAGAGGCTGGCTCTGCTAATGCAAACCACTTGTGCTGTCAGGAGTGGAAGGGGAGGTGCCTCACACGAGGTCCAGCTCCTCTCCCGAGAGCCTTGGCAGTGTGGGGAGGGCTGCACGGATGAGGGCTCCCTGTCTGACTGGGCTCCTTCCATCGCCCCCTGGGCCTCCTGCTTGGTTCCCTGCAGGTGGCCTTGGTGTGTGAAGTAAGAGGTCAGGGGTTTTACGAATTCCGACTAGACAAGCTTGACAACCATCTCCATCTCTTGCAGGTCAGAGGCCAAAATTGCCACAGTAGACTTTGACACACCAAGGGACACTGAAAGGAAACCCAGCAGCTACCCAGTTTCAGCTCACCCTGAGCTCCTTGAGGTCAGAGGGATGTATAACTGGTTTGACTTCCACGATTTGCTGTGGTGCCAGGCTCACTGTGTTACCTCAGCCTCCAGCCTCTCTTCCCTCTGCCTGGCCCATTGTAGGGAAAGTTGGGACCCTTAGGTAGGGTTAGATTAGGGAGCCAGGCCTTTGTAGGAGTAGAAAAGAAATAGCCTCTGTATCACAGTGAGCAGCGGAGCTGCCTGCCTGTGGTTTTGCCACCTGCCTCTGTGCAGGTGACACTGGCCCTCCTAGTGCAGGTTGCCATTACTACACAAGTTCCCCACTTAGTCCACCAGACCCAGCCCTCTAGCAACAGGTTCAATGATGAATCAAGTAGTGACCCTCGGGGGCAGGGTAGAGACAGAGTCCCTACCCCATAAAACAGGACTGCTGCTCCAGATTCAGCAGTGACCCATCCCTCTCCCCCTACTCCTCAGAGTGGCTTTGTATCACTTCCTTTTGCAAATAAACATTGCTTCGTACTAGTCTTCTGTTCTGACTCCTCTTCCTCCATCAGAGACAGAGATAGAGACAGAGACACAGTCCTGGCAAGAGTGGTCTGGGGATCCCAGACCCCAAACTCTGGACATAACACCCTGACTGCCTGCTTTCCAGCCTCACTGACACTGTTTCTGTCCCTGTAGACTGCCAAGCATTCTCTTGCCACAGGCCCTTTGTATATGCTGCTGCCTGAGCCCAGAATGTCTTTGCACAGCAGTCTTTTGACACCTTTTCATGCAAATCTGATAAGTATCTCTCTTCCTGGCCACACAGTCCACCTGATGAGATGCTGTATGCCAAGTGCTAAACAACCCTGAAAAACAGAATCATCGTCCTCTCACAGAGAAGGAAACGCCCAAGGAGAAAAGAGGCTAGCCCAGAGCCACAGTGATGAGCACAGGGGTCAGACTCTGGTTCCAGTTCTTGTGACTCAGGGCCAGCAACCTTTTTACCTGTGCCACCAGCTTTGAGTCTGCATGTTGCTCCAAGGATTAGCCCAATTCTTTGGGAAGCCTGGCTCTGCGCTCCCATGTGTTTCCGGATGCAGGCTTCTCTGCTGTGATTAGCAGAGCCCTTGCCAGGAGAGGCGGCTGCCCAGGTTCAGCTTCTGGGTCACCTCCTCCATCCTTCGGAGGACTGTTTCCACCTCAGCCAGTTGCTCTGGGCCTTGGGGCTCTTACAGGCCTGCTGGGCTGTGAACTCGGGGGTTGAGGACCAGGATTCCTGGCTCCATGGTACAGATGCATCTGTCCCTTCTACCATCTCTGGAACCAGCCATGTGCACACCAACTGCACTTTGGGAAATCACCCCAGGCCCCAATCACAAAACTGCCAGGAAATGACTGCTCTGGGTCCACATGAAAGGCATTCTTGGACGACGTTTCTCCGCCCTCCCTCATCCCAGCTGCAGAACTTTCCGCTGCAAATTATTGCAGCGATCTCTGCCTTGGATTGGTTTGTGAAGAGGGTGCTGGGTCTCATTTCTTTATTGCTCCCATGTGTGCAGAATCAACTCGATTCTCTGGCCATTTTCCTCCCCACCTCCTTGTGGAAGGGAGATGCTCAGAGGAGAGCAGACAAAAGGCCTTTGGGGCCCTGGACCTCCCCCTGCACAGCCCCTGCCATGTTCCACACCCTGTGACACAGGTGGAATGGAGAGGGGACCGAGGTCTCTTGCCTGTCCTAGAAATGACAGCCGCCGTCATCACTGAGCATGCCATGAGTGTGGATGCGAAGAAGAGAAAGGCAAAACAAAACAGGATTTCATGCGCACACAATAGGAACCAGGATTTCATGACACATTGCGCTTGTGTGTTTGCCCTGCATGGCTTTCTCTCTGCCCCAAACCACTCCAGGGAGACAGGGAACTGCCACACATCATACCTGGGGCTTACCTTCCTAGAACGTGTCAGTGGCCAGAGATACAACTAGACCACCCTGCCCTCTGTGGCAACCGGCTCTACCCTGAAAAGGGCTCTGGGACCCACAGATGCTGCTCGCTGCTGCCATTTCCAGGACAAGCTCAGGAGCAACTCTGTCTGTAGCCCACGCTAGAATCCCACATTCTACGGCCCCATTTCAGGATTTCTTTCTATCCCTTTTCTTTGTATTTTGTGGGAGTACTGTAGATCGAACCCAAGACCTTCACACTAAGCCACATCCACAGCTCCTTTTATTTTTTATTCTGAGACAGGACTCACTAAGTCACTGTTAGAATTTACAATCCTCTCATCTCAGTCTCGCAGAGTTCTAGGATCACAGGCATGCACCACTACGCCTAGCCAGAATTTCATTTTTAAATACACATTAGTGCCTGGTATAATGAAACACATGCTGCATACCGATGAAATGTAATGTTCAAGCTGAATAACACAATGTTTCATTTATGGGTAAATTTACGACTCCCTGTAGGGGGATCAGTTAGTACCAAGTCCTTCCCGCTTCCCCTGGGCCCAATATATAGCCAGATTGTTCCCTGACACCACAGGGGAAAGACAGGGGAAGCGGGGTGAGAACTGGGGCAGGGGGAGGAGGTTTCACATTTCTAGCCTGTGAGCGATGGTTCTCCGGGGGCGAGGACCGCAGAAGGGGTCGCACAGGCCAGGCAGAGTGTCGAGTTGATGGGGGCTGCTGCACTTTACCCCTGAAGAGACTGCTGATGGGTTTAATGGTACCACGAGGCTCTCCATACTGACAGACTCATCCTTCTAAGCTTGTTCTTCCATTCAGGGTCAGTCAGCAAACACTGGTTGAGCGCCTACTATGCACGGCACTGTTTCAGAGGCTGAGGATTAAAAAAGGTATGAAATGATCAGATTCCCAAGGAGCTGGCATCCCAGTGGGATGTGGATGAGGACACGGTAACCCCAGGAGCTGGAAGGGCTAGAAAGAAGTTGACATGGGCAGAGAGGCTGGCAGTATCAGAGAAGGTTTCTTTTTATTTTTAAATTTTCTTTTGTCAGTACATGTTTGCAATCATACAGGTTACAGTCATCTTGGGGGGTGTTAGAGGTACATGTTATAGCTTGGTTTTTCTTTTTCCCCTAATCCTCTTCCCTCCTCCTCCTCTTCCTCCTCTTGTTCCTCTACTATTATTTTCATACTTGTTGATATTATTTGTCTCAGCTCATGTTATGACACGTAACATTGACATTAATTAGAAAAACATGGAGTGCTTCTTGAATTTGTGTGTCTCCCTTGCACAAGAGCCACGTTTCTCTGTATTGGTCCAGTTTTAGTATATGTGCTGCCGAGGTGGGTAGAGATGGCTTCTTAGAGGGTGGCACTGAGCTGAGTCCTGAAGGGAAGACACAAGGGGGCTGGGAGTCAGGGTTCCCTCATCCCCACACCTGCAGGAGGCCCACACACTCAGTGAGCACTCAGTGCTGGACTAATAAAGGTGAGAATGGACTCCTGCAATTGATGGGAAGTGTTCCTGGCCAAGGGGCACTCGCATTTCATTTGTTTGCAGCACTGGGGATTGAACCCAGGGCAGGGCCTTTGTACTGAGCTACATCCTCAACCCTTTATTTTTTTACTGTGGATCTTGCTAAATTATTAAGCTACTCAGGCTGAGCTTCAATTTGTAGTTCTCTTGTCTCAGCCTCCCCGAGTACTGGGATTTAGGTATATGCTACCACATCCAGCTGGCATTTGCATTTTAACACAGTATGGGCAACCACTTGCTCCAGTGCAGAGAAAGAAATTGTCCAAAACTTGTAAATAAGCCCAAAGATTAGTCACCCTTTAAAATCTTCTTAGAGTTGATGTGACATACTATTTGCCATTGGCTAGGGCTCAGGCTTCATAAAATGATGTTAACTACACAAAATTGATGAGTGGTAAATGATTTGTATACCCTCAAAGAAGGATAAGGTTGGTGTGGTGGTACATACCAATAATTTCAGAATTTGGGAGGCTGAGGCAGGAGGATTGTAAATCAGAAGTTAGCCTGAGTAATTTAGTGATTAGTAAGAACCTGTCTCGAAAGACAAAAACAAAAAATAAAGAACGAGGAGGAGAAGGAGGAAAAGGAGAAAGAGAAGGAGAAGGAGGAGAAAAGCTTAAAGGCTATGGGTTCATTGTCCCATGAAACATTAACCAGTTTCACATCCAAGTTAACAATTTCTTGTGAGCATTTTTACATCAGGCTGTATATACTTGACATCCAGTGTCTGTCTTTGAACCAACCTCACCATCCCGCTGGGCTCCCTTGATCATGAATTAAACAAATTTGTGACACATGTTCACTAGGCATTTGTATGAGAATTGCGTGTTTTAAATTTTTGACAATTATACTTTGGGTCAACATTTGGAGCCTATTAGAACCATCTGTGGGACGCTTAACCCACACTTGGGAACCCAGGCGCTGCCTTTGGTGTTCGGGCACAGAGTGTGGTGTGAGGTTCTGGTACTGTGTTTTTAAGTGGGAGAGAGGGAGGCAGCTTTGATGTGACTGCGCTTCCCAGGCTGGCACCCACCCAACACTCATTCCATCTTAGCCATTCTCACCTCAGGCCTGAGGACACAGTTCCACCCTGAGGATGGAGATTCAGTGCAGGGCAGCGGGAGGTCCCTGGAGCTGACTCCACTCCCGGGCCTCTTAGGTGGTGAGGTGTGATGCTACACCAGGGTCATCATGGTGGATGTTTTCTCGGCTGCTGCAACAAATCTTCACAAACTTAGTGACTTCAATTACACACACACACACACACACACACACACACTTATTCTCTTACAGTTCTGGCATCCAGGCCTCTGAAATAAATCTTCCAGGGCTAAAAGTCAAGGTGTCAGCCACCCATTTCTTCTGCAGCTCTGGGAGGAAACTATCCCTGTCTTGTCCAGCTGCAAGTGGCTTCCAGTGCCCTTTGGCCTTGGGCAGTGTCCCCCCACCGCCTTGCTCCCACTATTCATGGCATTGGCTGCAGCCCTGTGACTACCTCCTCTACCTCCTGTGCAGACCCTGTGACTGCACCAGGGAACAGCATATTCTGGAATGAGGGTACCCAGTGGGGGAGGTGTTAAGCAGCCAAGTGGGCACTGCATCCCCAGCCCCCACCATCCAGGTCTCATCCCTTCCAGGGAGAACCTCCCCCATGCTCTTGTCCTTAGTGGGGACCCATTGTGTTCTGCACATACAGAGCTTTGCAAACTCTAAAACCAGCGTTGTACTGATTACAGCTAGACTCAAGGGCCTGGGAGAGAACTGAGGGCAGCTCTGGGAGGTCCAGGGCTTCACATGGCAGGGATGTGTTCCTGCCACCCAGCCCGGCCACCATGACCTCTCCTCAGCAGACACTTTCATCCAGGCTGCAGCTCCATTCAATGTTCCACTGTTAAAAACAAAAACAATCCTATCTGCTATTTATTGTTTCCATGGATAATGGAAGCGGAAGGTTGCTGCAGATTCATCTCCATGAGGTAATCAGAATCTTTGAGCACCACAAAAGCCTGCTGGGGAGAGGCGGAAGGCTCATGTTCCTTTTCTACCTGACATGGCTCTGGTTTGCAAGGGTGAGCTGGGACACTGCGTGTACCGTATAAGGCATGTCTGCCACAGCCTGCACCAGCACCGTGGCTTGGCAAGTGTTGTCAGGGCAGGTCATCTGGCCAGCAGAACAGTTAGATTTGAGCAGTACACAGCCTGCCCAGCTGTACACAGCCACCTCCATCTCCTAACACATCCCTGTCTTCCCTCTATGAGCTCATTTCACAAGAGTACATTGGTTGTAGTGCTCAAAGCACCCCTATACACACACACACACACACACACACACACACATACATACATACATACAACTTTCACAACAACCCCATGAGAATAGTCAAGCTGCTATTATTGCTCATTTCAAAGATGAGAAAACTTAGGCTGAAAGATAAGGCTCATTTGCAAATATCACCTGGCCTGTAGGCCATGGTGCAGGGCCTAGAAGTGTCCTCTCAGGGTGTCACTTAGAGCACATTGGCCCTGTGGTAAAGAACAGAGCATACATCTTCCTGGGCAAGGTTTTCTTCCTGTCTGCTGCTGTCCACAGCTCAGATTTGGTGAACCTCCCAGTCCCCAAGACCCCCTTCCTTGGGAACCTCACACCTCCTCTTCTGGCCCCACCTTGGAGACACTCAGTGACTGCTGCCCCGCCTCTGCACAGCTCCGTCTCTTCTAGGCTGTGGCAGCCAGATCCCAGTGCTTGTGTGAAGGAGTAAAGGGCCAGCCTACTCAGGTGAGTGTCACCCAGATAGCGAGCAGGGCCTTGGCTGTGGGTCCAGGCTGGGGATGTCCCATGGCGGGGGGCACTGGCCATCCAGGCTGTGCCAGGCCTAAAGCAGACACAGAAGACACCTATAGGAGAAGCCATGCCCCATGGAGGCCTGGAGAACACTCTTTACCCTGTTTTGGTGCTGCTGGAGAGGGGGCTGGGCAGCCAGGTGGGATGTGCTCTGCGTGGGTCTCAGTGATGCTCTGGAGTCTTTGTGCCTGGGCCACTGAAAGGCACTGCATGGTGAGCTCCCTGGCACCCCATCTGCCCTTTGCCTAGAACTCCCTCCCCGGGGCAGTAATCCAGGTCCCTAGAGATGTGTGGGGACAGCTACCAGCCCAAGGAACACTGGAGCAGGGTGGCCATTGTGATAGGGCATCACAGACAGGCCTTGTCCACAGCTTCTCTCCATTTAAAGTTCCATTCAGCAAGTATTTCTTGAGAGTTCTGCCAGGATGGCCACAGGGATGTGCTGGGCCTGCTATGCTCACAGTCACTTGCGGGGCAGGGCATGGCAGGTGGCACACAGCTCCACAATGCTCCACTGGATGGGGGTGACACAAGCACAAGGACACTGACCAAGAAATTTTTTAAAGCAGTGAAAGCCTGGAATCCTGTGTAACCATTAAAAGAAGAAGCAGTAGCTATCACTCAAGCTGTGACACCAAGAAAAAAAAAGTGAAAGGACAGAAGGAGGTGCAGGATTGTGGACACCAGGCCATGGCGGGAGGGGAGAAAGGAAGTATGCATGAAGATTTCAGCTGATCAAAAGCTTAAAAAAAAAGAAAGGAATCTGCCAGTCATGTGAGAACATAGAAATCATGTACAGTTTTTCAGAGAGAGAACTTAATTCAGGAAACTGGTTAGAGGAGCAGGAGATGTAAGAGCTGAGAAGCCAAATGGGAAAGGCAAGGAATGCAGAGATTCACCCTGAGGAAGCCACTGTCTCTCATGAGCCAGGAGGACCAGGGACATTGCTTCGGCTAAGCCAAGGCGTGGTGTCACCAGCGACCATTGCAGCGTTCACTCCATCCATGCAGGACACGAGACACTGCCTGAGAGACCCACACACAGACGGGAGGAGCAGAGGCTCTTCCCCTCCAGTCCCATCTCTCTGGCACTCAGCCTTCCATTGGCCAAACCCATTCTGAAGCCAACCCAGGACCTGGGGGACAGCGCCTGTGACCTGGGCCTCCTGCTGGGCACAGAAGAGGGGAGGCAAGCAGACACGCCAGAGTGACAGTGCCTAGCATGATACACGTATATTCTTGAAACCAGAGTCTCTCAGGGGCCACACAAGAAAGACAAAGAGTGGTTGCCTGTAGGAGTTGGACACCAGGTGGACACAGCGTATATTAGGTCTCTGGGTGCTTTTACATTTTGTGTCATTGGCATACACTGACTGTTGGAAACAGGATGTTTGCCTGGCATGCATATTTGGTTCGCTGGTCAGGGTAATGCTGTTGTACATATGTACGATATTACTGGAAAATTTGCTTCTAGAACAGATGCCAGCAAACCCCAGTGCCCCTGTAATTACCCTGCTCTCCAAAGCCAGCACAGCGGTCTGTCCTGTGCTGTAGATTTCGCAAGTGCCCTCCTCAAGCCTCCTCGACTGTCTGTCAGGGAGGAGGAGGAACCGCTAAGTGGAGCTGGTGGGGAGGATGAGGGCTGTGCTAGGCCCGCAGCTGGGTGTCCTCACGCCACATCTGTGACCACTTAGGGCACTGCCAGCGGAAGGCCCGCGACAGCCCTGAGCAGCACCCACCTCCCTGGGGGCTGTGTTGTGAGCCCCCAGACCCCAGAGATAGCACATATTTGCCAGAGCCCTGGATACCTGCAGGACCACTGTGTGACCCCAGAAAGAGGGTGGCAGGGGAGCAAGTCAAGGGCCACTGCTTCTCATAGAAAATGAACCTGCTGAATTCTAGGAAGAGACAGGTGGGGTGCAGAAAGTATATCTGACTTGCCAAGGTCATTGACAGGGAGGGACAAAGGCAGGGTCCGTAATCCAGGTATCATCATGCAGGCACCTGGGCCCCTAGTGGCCGCAGAAGCATCAACCTGGGGGGCACTGCCTTTTGCCTGCTTCCTTGTCCCAAGCCAGACTGCGGCTTTCCCTAGAAAGCTCTCTGAGCCTCGATTTTCTCAGCTGTAAAATAGGACTTCACTAATATCTACAGCTATTAGAGGCTCACACTTGTCGATGACACTGTGTGTGGCACATGGCTAGTCTCCTTGCTAAGTGTGAATCCACTTTTCTGTCCCTGTGAGCATCTTAATCCCTGCTCCTGTCCTGCAACTGGGGGGCTCCTTGGGGCTCAGAGGAGCACTCAGAGCCCTGCACAGCCCATGCTGTCCAGACCTTGGGTGGGGAGTGGGCTCTTGGCCCCTTCTTTCTGACCCTAGCCTGGCTCTCCCGGCCGCTAGCCCCTCCAAACACAGACTGAAGCTGGAACAGCTTGCCCTGTTGCTAACTTCCAGGAATGCTTTCCCTGCGGTTTCATCCATTCTGAGCAATTCCCCTGAAAGAAGGGAAACGCCCTGTCAGAGGCGACTCTCCTTGCACATGTGTGCTCTGCTGACACATCAGGGCCTTGCTCTATGTCCAGATGCCTACTCTGGTTGGGGTGACCTGGATAAGCAGCTAGCCTCACCCATGGGCAGCTGCCCTTTCTTTCCGCTATGTGTCTCCCAGGCAGGTCCCCAGTTCCAACTCACAGTCCAGAACTCTCCTCATCTCTGGGCTGATCCTCTTCATGACTGGGGCCCATGGAGGGTACTGAGGCTGCTTAGTGTTTCAGGGGCTGCATTTCAGGCTGGCTTTGCTGTAGGCTTCACTGTGACCTCCACCCTACATGTCTCCTCTGCTCCTGGACTTGACAGCTGCTCATGGGGCTCTGGCTGCTGGTGTTGGCCACACAGCTGAGCCAGCCAATCATCCCCACTCTGTCCTGTTTGTTCTCATCCCCACTTCTGCCCCAGCTCTCTACTTCTCCAGAACCCCACAGTCCAGCAGAGGACACAAACACGTAGTGGGACAGTCTCCATCCTGGGGGGCAACATGTGCAGACCTCTGGAAAAACCACACAGAGGACTGTGCTGAGTTCTCCCAAGTCAGATGTTGTCTCATTGTCTCTTGCTCCAGAACCTTGTGGCATGAAATGCCCATGTGAATCCATGGTTCCAGACCTGGCCAGGGCACTGCCTGCTGTCTTCCCTGCTCTCTGATGCCTGGAGCCTCAGCTGGAGAACTTTATCATCTGGGGACTCTAACATCTGGAGGGGGGGCTCTAACCACAGGGGGGGCTCTAATAGCTGGAGGACTCTAATGGGGGTATGCTAATAGCTGAGGGGCTCTATCAGCTGGGGGACTCTAACATTTGAGGGACTCTAATACCTGGAGGGATTCTAACAGCTGGGGGACCTGGTCATGGCAGTGTCTGGCTGGGCACCACAGTGCCTACTGTGGGCCTCTCCACCATGGTGGTCTCATTGTATTTGGGTTTACATGCTATCTCCAGGTCTCAAGAGCAATCTTCCCAAGGAACTGGGCAGAAGCTATGTGATCTTTTGTGACTTAGCTCCAAGGACAGGAGCCATCAAATCCAACACACTGTCTTGGTCATTGAAATCATAAGACAGGCAGACTCAAGTTAGGGGCACAGAATGCATCTTTCAATGGGAGAAGAGGCAAAAAGCCTACAGCTAAGTCAGGCATGAATGTACATGCCTATAACACCAGGACTCAGGAGGCTGAGGCAGGAGGACTGCAGCCAGGAGCCTCTGGGTGGACCTGATGGTCCCCATGCATGTTCTCAGAAGTGTTCTTATTTCCATGGCAAGAGCATGGCTGGCTTGGCTCTTGAGCCCTGAGCTATCTTGTCGGCTGCATCCCAGCAGGTCTTTCCATGAATATTTGTCCCTTGGATGGGGAACATAAAAACCCAGACCAAATCAAACAAAATGGAAATCATTCATTCTTTTAACTGGGTGTTCCAGGAGTAAATCCAAGAGTTTAAACAATGTAGGAATTTGATCTCTTTCTGTTGGCTTTTCATCTGTGTGGTTTTCTGTGTTGGCTAGGGTTTCAGGCAGAGGCTTGTTAACATCACATGCGGGCCTCCCATCTCCACGTCTGCCTAATCCCAAGGCCCCCATAAGAGGGCTGCTCTTCTCCAAGGGCTCCAGCTGCATTCCCTGAAAGCATTCTGATGGCCCCATCTTGGATCATGGGTCTCTCCCAGAGCCATTGCCATGGCCACAAAACTATCGCTCCCATGGCTGTGACCAAATAAAATGCAAAGCCCAGTAGAAGTGTGGGGCGTTTTATAGCACGAAGGGGAAAGAAAAATATGAAAGGTGGACAAAATGGCACACTTTCCTCTCCCGGGGCTTCCACGCCTCCTGGAAGCTCCTCTGCAGTCGTCTTCAGGCTCTGGTTCTGATGTCTGCTCCTCCATGACTGGCAGAGATGAATTCTGAGCTTCCCAGGTGCCCACGGGATTAGGGCTTCTGCCTCTGTCCAGTGCTGTAGCTGTGCAGTTGTGATTACTTGTGTGTCCTGTGTAGCTTTAGGTAAGTTCCACGAGGACAGGCAGAGGGTCCAAGCCGCCGTCGCACGGAGGTGGGGAAGATGCGCTGGCCAGATAAGTGCCGCAGTGGGAAGAGAATCGGTGATTCTTGCTGCTGCCCGGGCCCCTCCCCACATGCCCAGAGTCCGTGACACCTCAGTGACAGACCTGCACATGGACAGGGGGAGGCTGTCACCCTGATGGCCCATCTCTGCCTGTCTCTTTACTCAGCACCTGGAGACAGAGCTCAGAACCAGGGACATTGAATGGTGGATCCACTGGGCCATCACCCAGGTCTGGGCTTGGGAAATCGAAAGCCTTTCTCAAGAGGCCAGGCAGGATGTGACTGCCGAGCCTTCCCTCTAGCGCTCAGCTCTGGCTCCTGATTGAATCCAGAGCTGGCGGCCTGGAACCTTGGGGGAAACCGGATAGCTGTCAACACAGGCGCAGGAGTGGATGGTGGGAGGGAGGTTGGCAGGCGGCCGGCAGCACTGGGCTGGACATTGCAGCTGGGTTTTCCTTCCTTCCCAAGGGCCCCCAGGGCTCTGGCCAGCGCGTGATGACTGCTCAGACTGGGTCACACCCGCCTGTCACCTGCTCCCCTCCCTTTCATTTCGCTGCTTCTTTTCCTCAGGTGGATCCAATCTCAACACCAACATTCATTCTCATGGGGTGAGTCATTCAACCTCTCTCTGTCTCAGGATCAACATCTGTGAAATGGGGATGAACACAGACTTCACTGGGCTGCCACTCACTGTAGATCAAAGAAAAGCTCATGTGACTAGTGCTTAGCCCAGCTCTACATCTGGGGAAGCCGCATCAAATGTCAGGGTTGTTTGCTGTTCCCCTCTCTTTCTATGCAGAGGTATTTGAGGTCGTTAAGCTACAAGCACAATTCCTGAGATCACACTGAGGAATATGGTCTGTTCCTCATGGCTGATCTGTGAGGAGAGTGTGGACCCTGGAGCCAGAGAGCCGGGGCTGTGACTCTTGCTCTGCCACCTACAAACAGGTGCCTGCTTGAAGGACCCTACCTCTCTGGTCCCCAGTGTTCTTGCCTGTACCATGGGGATACTCATGTCCTTCCTGCCGGCGGCCTGTGCTGCTGGGCATTTGCACGGGACATGGGTGGATGAGCACTGGGAACCATTCTGAGCTACATGCCTTGATAATCAGTTTATGCCTCCAGCGTGGTTCTGTACTTCCTGCCATCTTCTCTTCTCTTGTTTAGTCCTTCTCTTTCTTTTCCAAAGTTAGGAATCAAATATAAACTTTGTGGACTCAGAGAAGGTTAGAGTTGGAAGAGAACTTTGTGACCACTGGTTCAGTGGCTTTGTCAGAAATTACCTCAGGCTGGGTGTGGGGGCACATGCCTGTAATTCCTGCTACTTGGGAGGCTGAGGCAGGAGGATTGTAAGTTTGAGGACGGTGTGGGCAACTTACCAAAATCCTAGCTCAAAATAAAATAAAGAAGGGTGAGGATGTAGCTTGGAGACAGAAGAGAAAAAAATAAAGAAACCATCATCATAACCATCATCATCATCATACGGGAAACAAAATTTCAGATTCCTTGGATTCGACCCAAACCCAGAGAGTCAAACTCTCTTACTTTTTAAATGAAAATGTGTATTAAGTTATGAAATAATAGTACTCATTATGAACAAATTCCAACAATACAGAAGAAATGATGAGAGTAGATTGCTCTCTGCTCAGAAGTGAGTGGGATTGATGGTTTGGGGTGTGTTCTCAAGGGTTTGGGGTTTTCATGTCCATGGAAAGAGCTGAGCATAGTTTCTATATTTTCCATTAAACTAGATCATTGCTCTTTTTTTCCAGCTTCATTTCTCTGGACATCTTTCTGCCTCAGGCCACAGTGTCAGCCTCACTGCCCAGTGGCTGTGGAGGGTTCCTTGGTGTGGCCTATTGTGGTGACTTCAAGGTGTCCCAGCAGGGGACAACCAAGCTGTCCCACATTGCCCACCCCATCTCTGTCCACATTTGGCAACATCCCCGATGTACAGATGGGCTCTGGGAGGCAGGGAGGTGGCAGCCAGGATGGGCAGAGTGGCACCCACAGCCCGGTCTTGGGTGGCTCTTTGAAGTGGTCCACGCCACCACACCCATTAAAAATGAAATGAGAAAAGGGAATTAATAGCATTTTCCTGAACTTGCTCCTCATAGTAAGGAAGAGAGAGAACACAAGAAATGAAACCTTCACTTTTATTTCATGCATCGAATACTGGATCCTTCTGCTTCCTCAGCTTTCACTTTTCATTATGCTCTGTGTAGGAGTTCATGGCTCAATACATTTCCCTACACATCGTTTCTGAAGCCAACTTTTTAAAAATGCTAGAATCTCAAAACCCCACATCCCCTGAGTCCAGCTATTATTCTCAGAGACCTTGGTCAAATTCCATGTTGCAGACCCAGCCCTTCTCCTCTCACCATGGTGGATGAGTTTTCCTCTCCTGTGGAAACAGTGGAATTATGAAATTGTGACTGTCATCTATTTTTTTATTAAGTAAATTCCTCCCAAGTCCGGTAGATAACTTTCCCAGGAAGATAAACTACCCAATTATAACAAACATAACATATAATGTTTGCAGAATCCTTGTGAGAATTTGCACTTTGTCTAGAAATTATGCTAAACCCTAAATCCTAAGGAACGGAACCCAATCCTGCCACCAAGGAGGTGATGGGGGTTGGACTGAAGGTGACTGCTGCCCAGAAAACCACATCTGCTCTAAGGCAGACAAATGTCCCCAAGTCTACTGCCCCCAGTTCCACATCTGCCAGGAAGGGACTGACCCCAGAGGGACCAGATTTATGTGTAACAGGAAAAGACTGTCCCTAAGCAGCTAAGGGCAGTGCTGGCCTCAGTAGGGTGTTCTTAACATTCTCTAGTACAGAAAAGAGAGGGAACAGAGTGTAGGTTAGCTCTGTTCTCTTTGACCTGCCTCTTGGGTGTTAAAACTGGCTTCAATTTGAAAATTAAAAGTAGACTCCACTCAAGCAGGGCACAGTGATGTGTACCTACAGTCCTAGTACCCAGAGGCCCAGAGGATCCGCTGTGGGGCATCTTTGTTGAAAAGTCACCATGGAATCAACTGAGCTTCTATGGCTAACTACTAGTTTACAATGTAGTATGTTAACACAGAAGTGCAACCATCAAAATCCAGATAGGAGGATGCTCTTTGGGACAAACAACCAGTTTCTCCAATAAATGCACCACCAAGAACTAACAAGGCAGAGGGGCAGTTAGAGATGAAAAGGACTTGTGTGTCATGAGTCAATCAGAAGGTGTGATTCTCTCAATCCCATTTTGGGCTAATCCAAAAGTTAGCAGTCAATCAGGAAATTGTAAACACTGGCAAGCTTCTTGATGCTGTCAGGAATTATTGTTAATTTTAAAGCTATGATTATGGTATTGGAACTATTTTCAAAGGAATGAGTTATTTTTAGAGACATGTCTTGAAAGACTATGGGAGACATCTCAAGCATGGTTAACATTTACTTAAAAAAAAGCTTGAAAAGAGGGAGGAACAAGGTGGAACAGGATTGGCCGCATTGGTGGTGGAGGCCGGCTGGTGGGCACTTGAGTTGTTTCAAAGGCTTCTGAGTCCAGAAGAAAATATCCCCTTGCTCACAACAAGCACCTAACACAGTGACCTGTGCAAGCACTTTCCTGTCTCTGGTTCCTTCTGCGTACCATTGGGAGAAGCACAACTGTTGGTCCGTCTTAAAGGTCTGCAGTCAAAGGGGATTTTAGATCTACTCTGATCTCCCTTTGGTTGGTGCTTTGGGGACTTTGTAAAGATTAATTTTTCTTCCAGTGATATCCTGCATTTATTTTAGAGCACTATTTTCTAGACATTGAGGATGGCAGCTATAGATGGAAGTGATGTTTCTGACAAGCACTGACACTAATGGGTAGTTACCGTGAAGTGCCAAGGAGGAGGGGGGGTCCCTGGAGGGGATCCCCAGAGAATGAGGGCCTCTGAGAGGGGTGGGTGGGCTCTGCTGGGAGAGGGAAGGCTGCGTTTGCAGGCTCGCTGCTCCCCATTTCTTTTGATAACAGCCTTGCTGTACACTGTGAGGCACTGGCTGTCATGGTGACGAGAAGGGGCTGAAGCAAGATGATGGGGACTGAGAAACGAGATATGAACAGGATCTCCACACGCATGATGCAGTTTGAAAATTATTTTTCCTTTGAGCAGGATGACACATTGTCTACTTCTGTTGACCAGACTTCTTAGAAGTCTGCAAGCCTGACAGACCTCTGCCCTTTCTTACATTACTTTGCTGTTATCGTTAGTAATTCCATTAGCTGCAGGTACAGAAGCCAATGAACGAATGACTAGCTTGAGCAAGCCGGCCCTCCTCTCCCATTCTTCCTTTTCTTCTTCCTCCTCCCCTCTCCTCTCCTCTCCTCTCCCTCTCTTTTCATGCTAGGAATTGAACCCAGGGTCTCCAATCTCTACCACTGAGCTACATTCCAACTCTCTTCTTTCCTAGTTGCATAAGAACATAGGGGTGCACTGTCTCAGTGACCTGGGACTGGTATCTCATGAGAGAGCAGCAGCAGCCCCTAAGAATTTCAATCTCACACCACATGCAGAGGCCATGGGGAGGAGTTAGCTTCTGGGCTCTCCTGCCTCCTCAGAAGCCCCTAGCAGAATATCCCTATGCCCCATTGGGTAGGAATGGGTCATGTGGCCCATCCATTTACCATACAGACCGGGAACTAGATTGACTTCATGAGACTCTACCAAGGTAGGCAGGCAAGGGAAAGGCAGATGAGGAAAACTGGAAGGTCAGGTGATCAGCAAGTTTGCTTTCTCCAAGTCTTCTTGCTCTGAGTAGGGTTTCCTGTATGGCTCGTGTTTTTCCAAATGGGGCTTGGACTCTGCTCAATGTGTCAGACTATGGTCTCCCAAAGGGTGACTGTTGCTGTTCGGTGATGCTTCCATTGGGTTTGCTCCTCCTGTCTGCTTTCTCTTGATGACTGCTGTTCAGAAAACGTTGCCTCCTCAACAGTCAAGTCATCACTATATGTTTACAGAGTACCCTTGTTTGCTGAACCCCGAGGGGACACAGAGACATGGAGGGAACCATTCCCAGCCTCAGGACTGCACAGACATCCAGGCAATGTAGCATTTAGGAGGCAGGTGCTAATTATGAGCCTGGTGCGGGAGGCAGGCATAAAAGGCTCCTGCCTGGGGGCCGGGGACAGAGTCCGGGAGAAAAGATGCTCTAAGGAAGTGGGTCTGGCCTTGAACATACGACAGATCGGAGGCCCAGAGGAGCAAGTTCAGGGTTTGAATATCTATGTGAATCTATACAGCTCCTAGCACCTTGCCACTCTTGATGTATTTCATCTCCATACCATCCACACCAGGTGGTGGAGTCTTTTATAGAGCAAGCCACAGTTCAAAGGCCTTGGGTACCCAAGGTTTTCTCACCACTCTGGTTGGTAGTGGTCACCGTAAGTCACACTTTTTCAGTGTACTTTCCCCTAGTCTCTTTCTGCCTATTTAAAGCTCCGTCCCTGGCTATGGGTCATGTGATTCAGTCTTGGCCAATCACTGAAGCCCACCTCCAACTTTGATTGGCCCCGGATGGTCACGTGACTTGAGCCAACTGCATAGGAAATCAAGATGGAGGAAGAAGCCTGTAGAGAGGGGAGTTTCAGGGAATGGTGAATTCAGATTCTTGGTCTTTTAGTCCTCAGAGCTTCTCCAGCATTCTTTACAGCTAGGGGAGTCAGTATGTTCCTTAAAAACACAACAACCCAATTTTATTAAAATATAATTCACTCAGTTTAAGGGGTATAATTCAGTAGTTTTGCTGGGCATGGTGGTGCATGCCTGTAATTCCAGCACTAAGGAGGCAAAGGCAGGAGGATGGTCATGAGTGCAAGGCCAGCCTGAACTACATAGTGAGACACTGTCTCAAAAAAAAAAAAATCTGTAGTTTTTAGTGTATTCATAGAATTGTGCAATAATTACCACATCAATCCTGAACAATCTATTGTATACATCCTCACCCCTCCCCATCTGTCTCTGTGCATTTACCTATGCTGAACAGACCATTAAAGTAGACTGGCTTCTTTCACTTAGCATATTTGGAAAGTTCATCCCTATTGTATAGATATCTTTTTGCATGGGTTGGCTGAGGTTGGGCTTCTGGGACTTGCTAAGTATGCCCTGAATTTAAAGCTAGGTCTGACAAACCTGTTCCTTTTTATCTGGTGAGGCTAAATTGTGGAGGCTTTGAATGCCAGCCTGAAGAGTTTGACCTTCCCACTGCAGACTATGGGGACTACCGAACAGGGGAATGACAAATTTAGAGCAAGCTTAGTGAGGTTATGCTGATTGGTATTTTGTGTATGTCTTTATGTTTGTATCTGTGTGTGTCTGTGTGTGTGTGTTATATGTCATAGGCAATGCATGTACACACTTATTTTAAGGTGCAACATTATAGCTATGTTCCCCTAACTGGGCTTCATGGAATATTAACATGTTATCAGAGCTGTCCCATGAAAGCATAACACACACTGTGTCTTTTAACTGGAAAATGCAGAAGCAATGATTCAAGAGAACAACGCTGTAGCTGCTGCTCTGTGTCTTGGCGGACTATTGGTTCCATCACCAATGTGCCCACCATGCTTGTTGGCCGATGGGCAGAGAGGGTGATAGCTGGTGGCCTCTTCCTTGTACTTCATTCTTCATTCCCTGTGAAGGCTCATCTGAAGCACATGTGTCCTATGTCAACCATCACATATAGGAAAGAATATGATGAAATCTACCCAGGTCCCAGAGTCAGGGAGGGGGATGGACCGTGTCCTTCTGATGGGATCAGCATCCTGCAGCAGGCAGCATCCTTGGAGCTGATCTAGATGCACATTAAAAGGGGCAGGCAGGGAAAGGTGCAGACCAGGATGTCTGAGCCTTCCTCAGTGTATCAGCAGTGGCTCTGAGTACCCCAAGCCCCTCAGCAGAGTCCACACAATAAGCCTCATCTGCGTAGCATGTCTTGCCCTGCCCCTGTGGTCCTGGGTGGTCAGCTCAGTCCCCTCGAGTGGCTCCTATCCTGATTTCCTCTCCGCCACAGCCCAAGCCAGCATTGTTTCATGCTTAGGGCCCTGCTCCAGCCTCCTCCCTGACAAAGCCTCATGACCACCTCTTTCAGCCACTCTCTGCCTCCAGGACACCGTGCATTTTGTAGGGCATTGAATGTGGATGCAGCTGTCCAGTGAGTGAACCCACCAGAGAGGAGGAATCAGTGTAACGGAGGAATCAGCATAACGAAGTGCTTGGGCAGCTGCCCTGTGGCCCTGAGATACAAAGTGAGGAGCTATTTCCCTAAGGGGGTTGGGGGCCTCTGGAACGAGCACAGGGGCTCAGCGAACAAGAAGAGCTTGGTGTCTGGATTTCCCTTAACTCCATCCCAGACCCCAGCTGTGCTGTTGACACATCAGGTCTGAGCTTTGGGACCAGAGGACACAGCACCAGAGTGCCTACGTGGAGGGTGTCGCAGTGGTCAGTCAATGGAGACCTCTCCCCAGTCAGGACCACAAGAGCAAAGTGGGTCCTGGAGGCTGGGGAAGTCGAAGATTCGCTCATACTCAGTGTCTGCTCCACCGTGTGTGTTCCTCAAGATGCCCAGACACTGAGCCCACTTCTCCAAGAGCCCATTTGTTCGGGACGGCAAGGAGAGAAGTCAGGCCCACAAGGTAAGAGTAGGGGCAGGAGTGAGTCTCAGCTTGGGGCACAAGTTCCATTTAAAAGGATGGAAGCTGTCTCATCCATTATTGCACCTGTGGGAATGTAGGTCCAGGAATGCCAGACTGTCCCATTTTTTTCTTAAGAAAACAAAAATCCAGATTTTTATGTGAAATCTCGTGTTCTACAAAAGTGAGTCACTATCTATGTTCGAATGTTCAGATCCATATTCCACCTGGCCCCCCTACTCTCCTACCACAGCTTCTGGCTGGATGTGGCAACTCAGCAAAGCAGGTACAGACTGATAGGTGGGGGGTTAGGATACTCATTGCCTCTCCCTAAGCCGTGCTCCTCCTGACCATTCACGGTGGCCGTGGTTTTGACCCTCTCTGCATCCTCTGTGTATGAGCACAGCTCCCAGGGCTGAGGGTGGGCCTGCTCCCAGGTGACAGCTCCCATGGTCTGGACACTCAGCTGGCCTAGGGGTGGCAAGGCTCTCTGTTGGTTTCTTCATCCAGACCTTGTCAGTGCCCTTGAGAACAGTTCCTTCCTTAAGAGTGCTCCTCATTCACCCTTTTGGATGCACCCTCTCCATCTTGCTGGGAGCTACCAGAAGCAACAAAAGCCAATCACCAAACAATCCACTGAGGACCCTGCACATCTGGATGTGCAGCCCAGATCCAGCCAGTCTACAAGAATTCAGCATGTGCCTGCTGATCTATACTCAAACACCAGCCCCTGGCCAGCAGACTGCTGTGGGATCACCACATGAGCCAACGTACCGCTGGGGGCAGCAGGACCCAGAAATGCCCGCATGGAAACCCAAGGAGAAATACCAAAGGAAAACACCTAGAGACACAACCTATCCATTTAATGACCAATATAATCATGCAAATGCCAAGCTATGGGGAGCACAGGATACATGAAGCACAGAGGCCCTGGGGGCTGGCGGGGGGACTACAACACTGTCATGGGAAATGGGGTCACCTAGTGTTGACAGGGCAGGGGTGGCGCACTGGCAGCTCAGACCTAGGATGTGTTCCTCAGGGAAGCTGCATCCTGTCCCCAGGGCAGGAGTGAGCATGCCAGCTGCCTTCATTCTCGAACATAAATTCTTGTGCAGACCACGTCGTCAGCGCCAAACGTCTGCACAGGAGAAAAGAGAAACTGGTCAGTATTGATGCTGGTGCAAAACACTTAGGCACATCACGAGCAAGGCTACCCACTGCCCTGCTAAAACCCTCTGTGACAGACGTCCAGTTTCCTGTGCTGAGTGCTCACACCAAGCACTAAGGGTATAGGGTTTCCCCATAAGCTCCCTACAGGCAGAGCAGCCGCTGAGGTTCAGAGTTGTTATACTGTATACAGCTGTCCACTGCTGGAACCTGTGAGTGCTGATGAAAGCAGTGGAAGTTCCTTGCTTTAGTTCTGAATTTAAAAGGGGAAGGACATCATGTTGGACATTTCTGAAGAGGCTCAATGAAGTCAAATGACTTCAAGACAGCCAACGGCCTGGGCAGCTGAAGCTGCAGGGTCAGTGCTGGCCAGCCAGATGAGACTGCTATGGAAATGGGACAGAGTGGGCTTTCAGGATCAGCCACCAGCCTGGAAGACAGGAAGCCCCCTGTATCCACATGTTCCACATCCTCAGAGCCAATCAAACATAGATTGAAAATACTTTCTAAAAATTACCTCTGTACTAAACATGCGTGTACTCTTCTCATCGTTATCCCCTAAATAATGCAGTGCAACGACAATTCACATTTAGCATTTACCTGTATTGGGTATCACAAGGAATCCAGAGATGGTTTAAAGCACATGGGAGGAGGTGCTTGGGCTATATGCAAATTTCACACCTTTTGATATGAGAGAATTGAGCATCCCAATGTTTGGTGTCTGTGGGTCTTGGTACCAATCTCCCAGGGATGTGAAGGGGTGACTAACACTCAGGTCACCTTTAGGCTAGGAAACTGGTCTCAGTTACAAAAGCACAGCACCGGTCTTCTGGCTAGCTCTGCAACCCGCAGCCAGGTAAGCATGGCAAGGCACCTCCTCTCTGGGTTTAGGGGGAAGGGACAGGCAGTGGCGAGGCAGGGGCAGACTTGAACAAGGTGATCCCAAAGGCTCTTTCCAGCTAAAATTCTATGGCTCTTTGTTTGTTTGCTGTGGGGAGGGCATCAATCATTCCACAGACAGAGGGGGACATTTTTCTTCTGGCCTCTGAAATGATAGAGTCCATAAGTAAGCTGTCTTGACTTTTCCAAAAACTAGCAATTACTCACAGGCCTGCTCTCCTGGGCCTCCTGCAGGCATTGAACACAGGGAAAGCAATGTGGGCATTCAAAAAACAAAAACAAAAGCGAAACTTCCCATCTGTAGGCCTCTTATGGGTGTCTTTGTCTGCTGATGCTCATTAACCTACTGAAGAGTCTTTACTTTCGAGATTCTCAAAGTGGGCTGAGATCCAAAGAATTTAAAAACACTGGACTAAGAGATTAGTTGTCTTAGCAGCTTCAGGTTCTTTTTATTTTTTTTCCTTTTCTTTTTCTTTTCTTTTTTACACTGCTAGGAATGGAACCCAAGACCTTGCACAAGCTAGGCAGGCACACTACCACTGAGCTGCACCTCACATCTATTTTTCTCTTTTGAATTAACACATAATCGCCGTACATATTTATGGAAGAATCTCCAGATTCTCACCTCTGGAGCCCCTAGATGCTCTCAGAGGACATGTGCTACTGCTTTATCCCATGCTTCAGAGAAACACGTCTGGTCTTCAGTAATTAATAAGGAAGCAAAAGATAACACTGGGTATCTGACCGGAAGGGCAGTTTTATCTGTGGCTAAACACCCGCCTCTTTCCTGTAAGCCAGGAATTTGGAGGATTCTGTGTGCTGGAGGTGTGTGCGGGGGGGTAGAGCCACATAAATCTACTTCTTCCATGTTTGTAGCTCTCAGAAACATGTTGGTTTTTCAGAACTGCTTGTGCTCTGTGGCCCTTGAGTATCTGAATACAAAAGTTTAGAAATTTGACTTTTTACCTGCATCATAACGATTCTAGCTATCTGACAGCTCACTTAAGCTAACAAATGGCCTCATAATGGAAGAGAAAATCCCATTTGCATGCCACAGATGGTGGTGCATGCCTGTAATCCTAGCACTCAGGAGGCTGAGGCAGGAGGATCACTGCAAGTTGAAGGCTAGCCTGGGCTACATATACAGTGAGTTCAAAGCCAGCCTGAACGACATAGTGAGACCCTGTCTCAAAAAATCGAAAACAAAACAAAACAGAAATCCCATTTTTAACCACTCTTGAAGTGGCCTTCTAAACCTGCAAGCAATTCTTAGAATTTCCTGAAAGAAACTCTCCACAGAATATTCCAGAACCATGTTGAGTATACTCAGTATTAAAGAAAGACAACTTTGCAGTTCAGGGGCAATTTCTTGTTAGCCCTGGGAGAGTAGATTTCAACTTAACTAGCATAATTTGCCTCTTGTTATGTGGAGATTATATCTCCTGACATTCTGGATTTATTAATGATAATAACCCTTGAAAGAAAGCCCACATTTCAGATCCCAAATGCCAAGAATTAACACTCCCTCTGAGGCTCGTATATCTGTTTGCTGGGCCACGGAATGATGCTGGGGTGAGTGGGAGCTGTCATGGTGAGGAGAGGGGATTTGGACAGTAGAGTCCTTCATGAAGAATTTGGCCTGGGATTCTGGCTGTCAGATTCTATAGAGGTTAACAAAATCACACTTTTCTGCAAGCAGACGGTTCCTGCTTAACCTCTGGCTATATGAAAGAACTCTAAAATCATTCCCTCTTTACACTCTCTGGAACCAGTAAACTGTTTGTGCCTTTTCTCATAGGTTTGCAAGTCTTAGCCTCACATTGCTCCCCTACCCCATCAAGGATTCATTCCCTATAAGCAGCATTAACCAGGTTGCAAATTAAGCCAGTCCTTTCTCTAGGAAGAAGCAAAGCATGTTAAATCATCCTGCAAAAGGACAAGAGGAGAAATGAGGTGGCGGGGGAATGATCAAGAAGCCTCAGTTAAACAGAAGCAGCTCAGTGTGAGGTCCGCTTGCAGAATAAACATGTCATTTTGAGGCAGAAGGGGATCTCAGGGGCCAGGCTTCAGTCCAATTCCTTATCTTACAGCAAGGAGATGGAGACAAGGACAGGAGGGGCTGTGCCTGGGTCACATAGGATATCCTTCCCCAGAGCCCCTCACCTGCCTCACCATCTCCTGTTCCCAATATTTTGGGATGATATTCACTAAGATGGGGCAGATATCTTAGAGGGAGATGTTAACAATATGCCCGATGGAGAACAAAGGATAGAAATTCTAAGTTACCTACAATGGCTTTACCCAGGGATAGGATGTTGTTCTAGGAAAGTTGGGTCAGTTCTGAAACACAGAGGGAGATGAGGTGTGTGATTAACCTATGGAGGTCCTAACTTGGCCTCAGGGGCAGGGTTTGTTTGGCTGAGGATATCTGACATGTTTCTGTCTGCATACTTTGAACTTGAAGCTCACGACTCACATTGCATTTCAGACACTTCCCAAATTAGCAGTACTCACTTGGTTCTCAAAGGCCTTTGGTTCTCAAAGGGCTTTGTAAATCTGAGGGTAAAAATGTTCTCTAGGGCTTTGAATATTGTTGTGATAAAAATTTCTGAAACCTTTCCCAGCCAGCAAAATGGGTAATAAGAAAAAACAAGACAAAATAAACAACCCTTCTCCCCCACCCCGCAAACCCACCTTTTACAGCATGAGCCCGGGGCACCTCACAGAGCCCAGATGCCCAAGCATTCTGGCTTGGAGCCTGTCCCTCCTCGGCTGCAGAGACAGAGCACATGCAGCAGCCCCTCCCTAGCTCTATGCTGCCCTCTTAGCAACTCCTCTCCCCTGCCAGCCATTTGATAATGATTTCCTCTGACCTACACTGTCATCTCAGGCGTTCTGCTCAAATGTAACCCAGGGCAAACGTCTTTCTCTGAAGAGATGGATGAGGGTGACCTATTTGTATGGCCCACCACAGGGTCATCGGAGAGCCTTGGGGCTATGTTGGGGTCAAGGGGCCCTCACCAGGATGAGCTCGTCATTGGCCAGCTCACGGGTCCAGTAGGTTTTGGGGCCATCACCCTCGAGGAGAGTTTGCGTGCAGTGAATCTTGTTCTCATTCTCCCAAGTAGCTAAACTCTGCGGGCAGGAAAGCCATTAGTGACATTAATTACAGACTCAGCAGTGGAAGCAAGACAACAATGAGCACCAGACAGTAATTGCTGTGCGGAGATGCAACACATGGTCCTTGTCGGCAGGCACGGACTCTTCTCTGCAGAGCCAGATGAAGTCCAAATCCAGAGTGCTGGTGTGAATTTTACGGGGTATGTATACATGTTGTATTGTACACATGCACTCTTGCACACACACACACACACACACACACACACACACACACACACAGAGGAGTCACGAAAGTGGCAAAGCCTTAGGTCTGCTTTGTGTTTCTAGGAACAAAATTCAGAGCATACAACCATTCGCTGATGTCAGTACGGACTAACTCTTCAAAAAATCTGGGTTTTAAAGGCAAGAACTTTCAGATCAGAACTACAGAATTTTACATAGGCTAAGGCACCACTTTGTAATCACATCAGTGGCCAGCAGGTCAAGAGTGTGACCCTACAGGGATGGGTTTGGGGGTAACTTCTCCTTTCTATCTGACTCCTCACCAGATGTGGCACACACTCTGCCCAATAAACCTGGGTGTCTCTGAGAATAAAAGCACTTCCACTTTCCAGGTTACATCTTTCTAGAAAAAAAAATTTAAAACTCAATCTGAAGGGTCTTCACGTTGCTGGAGGAGGGGCTGGAAGGAGAGAGGGCCTGCAGTTTCCCCAGGGTCTGCACAGAGCCAAGGGGGGAACAGCTGGGCTGAGCAGCCCTGAATGTGCACGTAATCACACCCTAACTAGCACATGGGACATTCATTAGGCACGCAGGGTGGGGAGAAGGGCTGGGGATAAACCACTCTCCAGGCTGCTGTACAACCTTTGTTTTTGGTTTTTGTTTGTTTTTAAATCTGAATTATCCTCCCTGGCAAGAGTCACCTTTGGGTGGCCCCATGTTGAGCACAGCCTATTTCCAAGCCTCCCCCTTAGATTCCTGCCTTTTGCGCTAACAATCCTGTCCTGCTCTCTGCTTTTGCAAACACTGCTGTGACTTGGACCTCAGATGTGCCAGCTCCAAGCCTGGACATCATTTTGAGGCTATCCTAATGCTGGGGGCCAGAGATGCCTGCCACCTCTGGGAGCCAGGCACACTCAGATCAGCCAGACATGGCTCAGCAAAGAGTGAAGAAACAATTTCCCACTCTTTGGAATGCTATTCCTTCTCTTTCTTTCTTTTTTTCATTTTTAAAACATTAGAGAAAGGCAGGGAAATATTCTGTCACTTACTTAAAATAAGTAGTGGCAGCAGCGATTACTTTTCCATCTGCTTAAATGAAGGCAGTTTTTGCCCATTAAAAAAAGGAATCCACAATCCCTTGCTTCAGTTGGGGCTGATGTTCAGAGAAATAAAAACCTCTGGCCCTTTCTAGGTTACAGCTTGGAACGAAGGCATTTTGTTCAACCTCCCAGCCAGGACCTGGGCTGCTTTGAAATATTCTGCCTTTCCTTTAAGAACCTGGGGGTGTGTGGGAGGGGAGTGTTTCTGGGCCACGGAGGTTGCTGAAACTGGATCCAGAGGTTCCCCAGCGACACTGGGACCCAGGAGGCGGGATGCACTAGCCTCCACTCACCTGCTACGGGAAACTCCTTTCCGGCAGCAGTGTCCTGGAAGCAGGCACTCACCCAGCCCGCTGCTCTGTGCAACCCGTGTGCAAGGACACAGGCACTGCTAGAAGAGCCACAGCTGCGCGACTCAGCCACTCTCTACGTGGGCCTGTCCACACCGGGGGGAGGGGCTCGGGCTGTGATCAAGAGGACAGCCGGGCCGCCCCAAATGTCTGCAAGCATCAGCAACCTGAGCGCGCCCCTGGCTGCGGGAGACTGGGGTGGGGGCGGTGGAACTCAGCGCGGTCTCACCTTGCACTTGCGGCCGTCCACAGTCTCCTCCTCGAAGCCTTCGCCGACCTTGAAGCTGATCTCTGTGGTGCGCACCGTGGTGGACGTCTTGATGTAGAACTGGTCGCCGTCCTGGCGGATCTCCACGTGCGGCTTCGAGGCAGCGGCCACCGCTACCTTCCTGAGCATGGCGTTCACACCTGCGCAGGGCCATGAGGTGACGGGGTGGCAGGGCCTGATCTCAGACTAGTTGCTGGTGTACGATCCTGCCACCCCTGCACCCCGAGACCTCCTCTCGCCCGATCCAGGCTAACAGGCGGCGCCGTCGAGGGGACACCACGCCCGCGCGCCGACCGACCAGACGCGCAGGGACGCGGCGACACCACCCTCGGGTCCCTTCCCACCACTCCCCGCGTCCCGCTCCGTGCTGCCCCCCGCGTCGGCGGCTCGGCACCGCTCACCCAGAGCCTTGAGCAGCTCGTCGAAGTTCTCGCTGCTGCGCATCTTCCAGGTGCCAGCGAAGTTGGGCATGGTGGCGGCGGCGGGCGCGGGGACAGTGGACGGCGGCTGCGAGGCGACGAGGTTGCACGCGTGGTGTGCGGCGGAAACTGCGGGGTGAGCCCGTCGCGCTCCGGAGTCCAGGGAGCGCCCCCTGCTGCGCCGAGGCCCCGCCCACGGCCCCGCCCACACCGCTCTGGGAGAGACCCCGCCTCACAGCTCGCACAACTCTGGTCCCGCCCCCCATCTTTTGCCGGACCTGCCCCCCTCCCGCCCCCTCTTCAGCCTTGCCGCAGTTCGGTCTTACCCCTTCCCCCTCCCACCCAGCCCGATTCGCACTTTGCCTCTCGGGGCCTGGCTTCCTGGGGCAGACCTGGAGCCGGCTTTCCAGCTGGGTGTGTACCCCTGCCACCCTAGCCACCACATCCTGTTTTAACTTGGGGGATGGGAGAGGGCTCCATTCAGACCCTAGCCAGGAGGATCTGCTTGTTGAGCTGGGCAGTGGGGTTCCGGGAGCCACGACATTATTCTACTACTTGCAGATCTGCTTAAAATATCCTTTCTAGCTGGGTATGGTGGCGCACGCCTGTAATCCCAGCACTCGGGAGGTTGAGGCAGGAGGAGCGTTGCGGGTTCCAGACCAGCCTGGGCTACAAAGTGAGCTCAAGGCCAGCCTGAACTGCATAGTGAGACCCTGTCTCAAAAAGACAAAATAGATAAATAAAAATAAAATATCCATTCTAAAAGTGGGTGATCAGGGGGTAGCAACCTCTCTATTCTTGTACCTTCCTGTTCAGTAATCCTTGCCGACTGTCTCCCTAACCAGGAACTGGGTTCAGGTCTGATAGATTAGCAGTCGAAATTCAGGTTCTTTTCCTGAGTGCTTACTTTAATTAGGGGGACTCCTGGAAATTGTGACCACCATGTGGGCAAACAGTGTGGAGCCCAGCCTGGGTGGAGCCATAAGAGAGCAGTGGAGGGGCTACAGGGCTGTGGGGTGCTGCTGTCACTGGAAGTTACAACACAGAGTATGCGTGTGGGGACCTTATGTCTTCCAACACTGCAAGAATGCACAGCCTGCAGGGGTGAGCTAGGAGGTGAGACTTAAGAGGTGGGCAGAAGCCAGATGACCAGGAACAGGGTCCACAAGTGCAGAGCTACTAGGTGGCCACATGGAAGAGACTTGAGCAGAGATAATTCATGGCCCGATTGCAGTTTTTGGAAATTTGCCATGTGGCTTTGGGGAGAGTGGATCCGAGCAGGTGGACACATTGCCAGGGCCTGGGGAGGAGACTGTTGCTTGGAAAGGCAGGCAACAGTGTTGAGAAAGGGGTGTTAGAGACCTGAGACTCCCTAAGGCCAGTCTGTGCTTTGAGCCAGGTGTCACAGAAGCGGGGAGCTTCTTCAATATTGAGATTCCTAGGCCCTGCCCACAGTGTCTCTCTCATTGGCTGCTGTTGGTCAGGATGTGGCCAATTCCTGGCGTTTCCTCTCCTGTGTCAAGTCTTGGGGACAGACTCTCAGGCCTGACCCTCTCTCCAAAACCCCTTTGTTCTCCAGCTGGCACCCCACCTCACCAGCTCCTCTGGGCCACTGACCCTCGTCCTTACCCAGGACATTTCTGCTGAGCTCTGCTGGTTTTGCTTGGAGGCATGCCAAGGCCCGATCCCCCCAAGGGGTCACTGGCTGGGCCCCGTTCCCTCAGGCTGGCCCAATTCACGATGGAAGAATGGGGGTCAGAGTTCAGCACCCGAAAGCTGGGGCTCTGAAGAGGGTCCCAGTGGGGGACTTCACAGCAGCTCTGTGGAATGGGGGCTGGGGCCACCATGACCTACCCAGGACATTCTGGGCATCAGCAAAACGGGACAAAGAACTGGATTCCTGGGGAGGAAAAGTGTTCGGGCTACGTTCACCCTGCTTAGGGGGTTTCTTCTAGGTTAATGGGGTGGAAGGAGCACTGGACAAGGAGTCAGAGGGCCAAAGGAGTGTGGGAACTGTGGACTGCACTAGTAGAATATGCACAAATAGCTAACACTTACTGAACATTTATTATGTCCCAGGCATCATGCTTCACAAGGATGCATTCATTCATTCTTTATCATGGGTACCCATTTACAGTTGGGAAACTGAGGCTCAAGCAGGGTTCAGGGTCACTGCACTGATGATATACAGAGCAGGAGGTGAGCCCAGGCAGGCTGGGCCCAAATTCATGCTCTGACCTCCCTGCTGTATGGTTTATGGTACAGAAGGGGACCTGGAGCCCCGGAGAGGTATGTCTGGTCCCAGTCACACAGTGGAGAAGTGAGGAGCCTTTGTCTCTTGCCTGCCAGTCCCGGGGATCTTGGGCTCAGGACAGATTTCTGGGACCTGGGGTGTCTGGCTGCCTGAATGCTAAAGAAGATGCTGCTGTTTAAATCCAGGGCCAGGAGAAAAGGATGCAGCAGATTCGTTCCTCCATCCAGCTGGGCTTTGGTGCTGGGTTGCCATTGTCACTGGCATGGCGAGCCTCAGTTTCCTCCCCTGAATGAAAATACCAACCACACCTACTTTAAAAGGTACAATGAATTAATAAATGTGAAAACAAAGGACTGTACAGTCTCCATCTTGAATTTATGCTCAACTTGCTCCTGGGTGTCCACCAGCCCACATGGTAGCTCTGGCTTCTCCTTTGAGTTCTTTCACTTACTCGCCACTTGTTTTTTAAATGATCGACTATGTTCTAGCCCTGAAATTCTCAAATAATCCTATTCCGTTAGTATAGCTATTTTAGAGATTTAGAAATAGGAGTTGGAGGTGAATTGGCCTTTCAAGGTCACAGAGGAGAAATCGGTAGAGCTAGGATTTAAATCTGTGGTTATCTCAACCCAGGGGCTGGAGGTACAGCTCAGTGGGCTAAGTGCTTGCCGCTAAGCACTAAGGCCCCGAGTTCGATCCCCGGTCCCGGAAAAAAAAAAAAAAAAAGGGAACGGATATCTCAACCCAGGCTCTGAGCCTCCGAGAGCTGATAAGTGAAGTGAGTCTGATTCCAGCTTCCATGACGCCACCAGATACAGGAAAGTGGGGAGGCAAAGCAGTGAGCAAGCTGTAGTGACCACCCTGTCAGCAGTGCAATAATAGAGGAATGATCCAAGGAGGGTGGAGAGGGAAAGATAACTGTGACAGGCAATGCACGAGATAGAGAAGGGGTGGCCCTTAGCCAAAGCTTAAAGGCTTAGGCGTTTGACAGTGAATGTTTCAGAGGATGCAGCAAAAGCACAGACCCAAGGAACCTAAAGTGCAGGGGAAAGCAGGAAAGTCTGGTCCTGGGTGCAAGACAGGGAGCTCTGAGAGCTAGGAGGTAACCTGTAAGGGCAGCAAGGAGGCCCTGGGAAGGCTGTTATGTTGGGAGGGTGCCGCTGCCCATCAGAGGAAGTCCCTGCCAAAGTCTGGGAGGATGAACCCCTCCCCCCAGCTGCAGATGCAGGATGCAGAGGTATTGCCTGAGGCCCACAAAGTGTTTCTCTAGAATGGTACACATTGTCCACAGGGGAAAACAAGGGTTTATGGGCTGGGGGTGTAACTCAGAAGCAGAACACTTACCTAGCACAAATGAGGCCCTAGCTTTGATCCCCAGCACTGATTTTTTTAAAATCAGATTTTATGTTAATCTTGATATCTGTGGCTTCACTTGAAAATTCAAACGATCTGGTAATTTGGTATTGATTTCCTAGATGACAACCTGTTATGGGGTAGGCTATTCACCCCAAATTCATATGCTGAGGTCCTAATATTTCATAATACATCCTTACCTGGAGATTAGGGTCTTGATAGAGGTATTTAAGTTGAAATCAAGTCACCCAGGTAGGCTGTAATCCAGTACAAGCAGTGTACTAATAAAAAATGTAAATGTGGATATGGACACAGAGAAAAAGAAAATGTGAAGGGCATAAGTCCAGGAGAGAGGCCCAAAGCAGGCCCTTCTGTCCCAGTCCTTGGGAAGAACCCATCCTGCTGGCACCTTGACTTTAGACTTCTGGCCTCCGAAACTCACATACAGTAATTTTCAGTTGTTCAGGGCACCCAGGTTGTGGCTATTTACTCACTTATTTACTCTGTTTTCAGCCCTGGTAAATCAGCACCCGACCCTTAGAAAGCAAGAGTGGATGCCAGTCCTTGTGAGGGCAGAGGGGAGACAGCTATGCTACCCCAAGTGCCCGTTCAGCTGTAAGGCCAGGGTGCTGAAGACACCACCAGAACAACCCGAACAACTCAAGCTTCAGAGGAGATAGAAGATCCCGAGGTGGCCTGGCTGGTGGGCAGGCTTGCATCTTGGCAGTGAGGTTTGAGGCTGGGAGAGCCAGCTTAGTGCTTAGAAGGAAGGGTGAAAGCTCTGTGAATGGTCCGAGCTGGAAGGGACTTCCTCTGTGGCTTGGCCTGAGGTCTGAGGACAGGCAGAATCGGTTCACATGGGTTCTTGTGAAAAACACACAACCCTAGGACCAACCTGACCCATAGAATCAAAGTCGGCATTTCAGTGAGTACCCCAGATAAGGGGCATCACATTCAAGTTGGAGAAGCTCTGGGTCTTCAATGTGTGCACTTTGGGTGGTCACTAGAACTGCCAGGTGGCTTTCAGTGCCTAGGTAACTCTCACAGAGATGATGGGGTAAGTATTCTAGAGTGTGGATTGGACAGCAGACTTGGAAAAGTTTCCCCAGTGATAAAATGTACAGCCACATTTGAGGGTCACTGCTCTGCTATAGATATTCACACCCATTCCACTTTCCATTAGAAAACTTGAGTAACAGAGGAAAAAACCAGAGTTTCTGGGCCCAGTCAGAATTCACTTTCTAGCCTCAATGACTCAGGCTGTTCCAGAGAAGCTTGTGTAGATATCCCCTGGCCAGAGAAAGACAAAGAGGCAGTTCCAGGGAACCAATAAAGATTCCACTCCTTGGCTTGAGGCATCTACATTCTGGATGGGGTGTGGAAATCCAGCCCAGTGCCCAAAGATATTAATCGATCGACCGCTGAGAAGCTGATTGTTCTTGACTGAGCTGGAACCCATGAGTGGGTCTGGGAAACCCTTGGGAGCATTTTACTGCTCAAGCTCTGAAACACAGTCTGCCCCTAGGGCTGGGAACTGATCCACTAAGAGCCATAGCCTGAAAACAGTGGGCCAACTTTGGGTCCTTATTGTGAAATCCAAACTGTCCCTGATTCTGAGGGTTACAGAGAAGCAAACACTGCAGCTGACCTGATGCCCAGGTGGCCCTGAGGAAGGCAGAAGGGAAATCATCACTTCATGAAATCCAGCAAGGCTCCGGCAGGAACACAGGTAAGTACTCCAGGGTGCAAATTTGATAATTGACCCATTGTGCTGCAGTCATTCATTAGTTGGTGGTAATTAACAAAGGGTTTTAAGGCTCAGCTGTTGGATTTAAGGCTGAGGTTGCCTTCCATTTACCTCCATCAATGATTTCCACTAAGTAGTTGAGAGGGTGGGTGATGATGGGGTGTAAGGGGAAACAGAGTTCGGGGGACCAAGCTTTGAGACCCAGCTCACTAACTGGCTATGTGAGCCTGGACCAGACAGTAGGAAATGAGTGAAGGGATGAGTCCCACCTCCTCACCCCGCCTAGAAACACACTCAAAAATTAGATGATTACCACCAGGCATGGCGGCTCATGCCTATAATCCCAGCACTCAGGAGGCTGAGGCAGGAGAATCGCTGTGAGTTTGAGGCCAGCCATGACTACACAGTGAGTTCAAGGCCAGCCTGAAACTGCATGGTGAGACCCTGTCTCAAAAAACAAACCAAAGAAAACACCCCCCAAAAAAAATCCTGACTGAACTTGGGCTCCACCTCTGTGATTGGGGGTGATGCAAATACCTATTAACCTTAGATGGTCTGGGAGGAGCATGTGGAACTATGGCATATGCAATGTGCTGTTAGAGCAGTGCCTGTGTTGGGCAGGTGTTCCTATTCTGGTAAAGGTGATACACGGCCCATGAACACCCATGTAAGTTTGTACTCTCTACCTGAACACGAGTGTGCATGGACACACAGGTCCACGATTCCCTGTTAGGATCCCAGGATATAGACTTGCAGTGGTGAAATGAGAAAGTTCTGGGAACAGTGGGACAAGCTGGCTGCTCTGTGTCCAGCCTAAGTCTGACAGTCTGGATGTGTGTGCTCTGTGATGCTCTCCACACCTATGCTTCCTGTGTGTGTCCGAGAACTGGGGGTGCAGGCTCTGCATGTACTCACTTGGAGCACTGCACTGGACACCAGCTGCCCATCCACTGCAGACCTCTCCTGTGTCTCTAACTGTGCACATATCCTGTCAGCCTGTGTGCGCTGCCTGTCTCAGGCTCTCTGTGTTATGTCTGTGTACCCTGGAATGACCTCTGTGTATCTCTGCACATGGAAAAGATCTCTGCCTGGGATTCTGCATCTCAGGGTGTGGGTGTTTGGGTGGCCCAGTCTGAACCACCATGCATCCTTGCTCTGGTCAGGGTGACTGTCCTGAGCGTCTGCTGGTCTCTCCTCTCCATCCACAGTTCCCTTTGCTGCCTCTTCCTGAGCGCAACCCTGTGGCACCTTCAGCCTGTCCCCAGACCATTCCTGGTCCCAGTCCATTTCCATGTCATTGGTTCGTTCATCCCAGAGGTCTGTGTGACTGGCGTATGGCAGGATCCTTGCTCCCAGCTCTCTCCCACCCTCTGTCCTCCACAGTTCTTCCATGTCCCTCTGTCTTTCCTGGTGGATGCCACTTCCAAGCCCCATTTCCCCTGACTTGGTTCCTTGAATGAGCCCTTTCACAGCACCTGCTCCGTGGAGCTTCTCCACCAGGCAGCCTGAAGCAGCGCAACCCTCAGTGGTTTTGTCACTTGATGGGTAAGAGCAGGGCAAGGAAATGCTTTACTCATTGAGCCTTGTAAATGCTACCTCACCATTTAGTGATAAGCAACTCTCCAGGAGGTAGATATCCTCATGGCTGCTTTTCAGATGCAGGAACTAACTCAGAGAGGCTGAGACACTGGCCCAAAGCCACTCAGATGCAAGGTGGTGAACTGGTCCAGTGTCCAGCTTCCTTCTGACAAGCCACCTTGTGCTCTCTTTCATGGGGCTGTGGACTGTGGGTGTGTTCTGTAGGCCAAGACTGTCTGATTTGTGTCTCCATCTCCGGGACTCAGTGCAGGAATGGGCACCTGGCAGGCACACCGTAAAGGTTTCCTGGATGAATGCCTGTTCTCAAAAATGACAACCTTAGCTTCTATTAGTCTGAATTATATCAGTGCCAGGCTCTTCCAGGCTGCAAGCCTGGGGAAGCTGTAATTATAATTTATCAGAAAACATGGCAACTGTTCCAGTTTCCCTTTCAGTGCAGAGAAAAGGTAAATTGATGGCCAACAGCCTGACACCGGGAAGCAGCAGCCTAAGCAGGAGGGGCCCGCAGTGGTGGGTACCCTGCTCCTGGCAGGGAAGCCCCCAACAGCCCCCACAGAGGATCTGTCCACAACGGTCTGGTCTGTCCACCTGCTGCCTGGAGGTGGCCACAGGGGGGTCAGCTGCTTCACATCGATCACTGCTCAAGATGCCAAATGGTGCCTTTGAAAGTCCATAAAGAGAGGCCTTTGCATTCATCCCTGATCAATCACCTCTCCGCCCCTTGCGGCACGTGCGGACGCAGCACAATGCACTCTTCACGGGTGCTTAATCATCTCCATGGGATTAATGGCTTTTCAGAGGGAGCACAGAGCCCTCTCCTTCCCCTCATCCCAGGCCAGGCATCTCCAGGACAAGGCTGTGGTGGCTGCACTAGCCCCATGCTCCCCGAGGGCCTCCTTATCGAGATTGACGGATGTGGGGCATGCAGTCTACGGAGGCCCTCAGGCTCTTGCAGGAGGCTGAGCTGCAGGACAGCTGCCGGCCTTCCAGATGTCTAGGGGAACCCATTCTCTTTCTGATTGATCAGGCAGCTGACTGAGCCCCAAGAGCCCCACCTGAAGGCCCAAGCCCCAGGCCACTGCCAGGCTGAGTCCTCAGACCAGCTCCCTGATCAGAAAGGGACCTGGGACATGGCTTACATACCCTTGTGTCCCCTGCCGCTCCCCCACCTATAACAAGTTCAGTGCTCCTTTCTCCTGAGGCTGCCTGGCCCGAACTTTGAGTGATGAAGAGGATTTTCCCGGCCCATGACAGTGATTGCATTAGTGCCGATAACTCGGAAATGAATCATCCTAATAAGACCTGCAGGTGGCTGATGGAGACTGATGCCCACCCCACATTCCGGCAGCACTGTTTCCCACTGAGCTGTGATCATCTCCTTGTCCTCACGACTCCCCGGGCTCTGTGGGCTGTGAATATTTAATTAACATTTCTCCCTGGCTTGCAGTGTGTTTGTAAATATGATTCATGGGCTGCAGTGCGAGCTCCACAGAGCGCACCCACTGCCTCCTGTACCCTGCAGCCTCAGCCCCTCCCACTCCTACCAGCTTCCTGTCCAGGGTGAGATGTTGTCCCAGTAACCCGGAAGACCAGGCCCAGAACACACACGGACCCAGACCAGGTGTTCAAGGAGCAGGAAATGAGCAAAGGGAGAGGCTTCACCTCCTCATCCCACCTAGAAAAATGCTTAAGAAGTGGGTGATGTCTACTCAGTTGAGCCCAAGGATAATGGAGATATTGAGATACTGGGAATTTGTAATAGTCTAAGCACATCTGAGAAACTCAGGGCCTGGCCAGGATCAGTGAACTCTGTCACAGTACCAAGAGGGAGACTGAGGCCTGAAATGGAAAGGAGCTCACCCAGAAGCATAGATAGGGTTAGGGGTTGGGGTTGGGGCCATCAGCTTCTCAGCACAGGGCTTTTTCTGTGATAGAGCTTAGAATTGAATGATTTGTATGTGTCGGACAGTGATCACCCTCCCTGAGATGGCTCAGGCCCGGGGTAAACTGTTAGGTTCTCTGGGTGCCTCCTCTGTCTTGGGGACCTGCAGTGGAAGATCAGCTCAAGCTGCCCTGCACCTCCTTAGTGCCCAGTCAAGCTGATCTTGGACACATGAGCAGGACTGGGGACACTGCGGGGACACCAAAGGTGAATGTCCTTCACCTGGTCTCCAGGTTAGGCTATACTAGTTCACAGCCCTGACTGTGGTCTCTCCAGCCCAAAGCCCTCTGCTGGCCTGCAGCTTGAAGGCCTTTGGAATCTGGATCACTGCTTTCCACCTTGCCCCATGTCCCCTGTAGCTACCCCTGCAGACCAAAGGCATCTGGATCCTTCTGTTGCTGCTCTCCCTGCTGCTTGCCTGTCAAACATCTCTTCTCGTAATTCAAAGCCACCCCACAGGTCTCCCTGATCCTCCAGGTGAGCAACTTGCCTCTGCCCTGTCCCCGTACCACCTTGCACGCAGCAATCACCCCAGGCACCTAGACGCTTACACTCCCTGGGCTCAGAGCAGTGTAGACAGGGAGCACCCATGGCACAGGATGGACATGGTGGCACCTGGAGTGACAGTGAATGAATGAAGGATTTCCCAGCAGGTTCTAAGCTAGTTCCCCATGTGTGCAGCTCTATTAGAAATGGTTGAAGGCCTGAACTTTTCCCTCCCTTCCCAGGGCTTTGTCTGCTCTACTCTCAGGGCCAGGGGCCAAGGGCCTGGCAGACAGAGTGGATGAGCCTGGGGATGAGCAGGGAGAGGCAGCGGCTGGAACCCCCATCTTCTGGGGTCCAGCTCCTCAGCAGGGTCCTCCTTTCCCCTCCCAGCTTGGGGCAGGGTGCTATCTCTTGAGGCTGTCAATCAGACTGCATCCTGTTCCCCAAGAAAGAGCCCTGGGTGTTCTGTGGGGCATGGCTGGCTTTGTAGCTGAGGCAGGCCCTGAGTGTTCCCACTTCAGGTGGAGGGAAAGTTCTGCCCTCACACCCAGGCTGAAGAGGCCTTTACCTGTCCTGCCTTCCCTTTCCTCGAAATGCCATGTTGTCCATTCTGCCCTTGCCCTGCTCTGGATGCAGCTCTGATGCCCATTCCCATCTGGTATGGGTACCTTGGAGACGGAAAGAATGGGGCTTCCCTGCCACAGTTGTTTTGGGGCACAAAAGAACAGCCTGATTGGGCTACCTGTCTTCAGGGAGGCCAGGCCCAGTGGTCATTAGAGCCATCCACCCCCAGCCCATGAGGGGCCCCAGACTCCCTCGCTCATTAACGGCAGCCCATCCATCTTGTCCCCCAGCGCTGACACATCCACGGCCCCTGACAGCTGACACAAACTCATTACCTTTTGTGTGGGGTGGAGTGGGGGATTGAAGAAAAAGTCTGTCTGTTGGTGAAATTCTGTATTCTTGCAACCACTCTGAAAAGTGAGTTTGGTGTGGGCTGCATCCCTCCTTGCTGTGTGGCTGGGGGCAAGTTCTTCCCCCTCATGGAGCCTCAGCATTCTCCTCTGCGCACTGGGGAGGCTGGTCTGTACCCCAGGTGCCTTCCTGCACGAAGTACGGGCATGACACGCACAGTGCATCTTCACTTTTAAAAGCAGCCTAGGCTCACCTAACCCTGAGTCCTGTGTATGATTTGGGAGGGGCTCCGAGATGGAGCTGGGTGTTGCTTGCCTACTTGCTGGAGAGGACTGAAGAACTCAGTATTGATGGGCCATTTCTTGCTGCCCAGGCACCTGGGGTCCAGCGCCCCAGATGGGCCATTGCTTGCCCTGTGTAGTGGTGGCCTTGGGTTGTCCTCTGAGCTCTTCACCCCAGCCCACCTCAGCTCTCAGCAGTGTTCAACAGACACCCTCTGAAGTGTATAAGTCAAGTGGGCAGAGGGGTTTTCAGGCCAGGCTCTGGAATCAAACAGCAATACCCAGGATGGACAGGGCCTAGGCCTGTGAGGAGAACCTTCTCAGCACCTTTCTCTGTTCTGCTCTGCCTGAGGGCCTCTGGCCTGGCCCAGTGCTCCCTACAGAAATCATCAGAGGGAAGCTGTGAGTGGTCTACATGGCCTCTGTGCTGAGGTTCTTGTCTTCAGGCCTCCAATCTTTCCTGATGTCTGTGTGTGAGTCCTGCCTCATTCTCTCCTCTTGAGGATGTCCCAAATATTTGTCCACACTTGTACTGGCGATTGAACCCAGGGCCTTGCACGTGCTAGGCAAGTCCTCTACTATTAAGCTACATCCTCAGTCTTTTTACAATTTTTATTTTACTCTGAGATACATTCTCATTACGTTTCTCATGCTTGTCTCAAATTTGTGACCCTCCTGTCTCAGCCTCCTGAACAGAAGGAATTAAGGCTTTACACCACTACACCCAGCAAATATTCCTCATTTAAAAAGTAGGAACATATATATTTTTAAGTAAAAATATCTTGTAGGAAAATTAAAGAATGGAGCAAAGAAAAAAAATTGGTGTTTCTATGTTTATATTTCCCTCTAGTTTCCTGCAGGAGGAGATCTGGGGTGATCACAAGGTAACACAGTTAGAAATCATATTTTTCCCTTAGTTCATAGCATAAGCAGTTTCCATACTGCAATTCACTACATTTTTTAATTTTCAAAAATATTACATTGGGATGATTCGCTATTATAAAACTTTCCATGCTCCCCCAAATCAACCCAAACCTAGTCAAAAATGCTAACAAGATTGGAAATAAAATTTATATGGGTAAATAAATCAGTGAGAATAACCAGTCGATTATAAAGAGAGAGAGTAAAGAGGATGAAATTGTCTTGCCAGAAATAAAAAGAAAATCACCTTAATGCTTTTGTATTTTACAAGTCATAGGAATGGGCATCAGAGTAAACAAAAGGATTAACAGAACAGACCTGGGAAGTCAGGAAGGCATCACACTTGCATGTGTAGAGGTGCAGTGCATTAAAAAATGGCACATCGACCTCTGATGATCCAACATTCCTGAATTACTTGTCTCCTCCCCTCCCTACCTGTGTCAGGGTCTCTGATGTGGATGATCCTATCACACAGCCTTTGTGTACACCAATTTATACAACATGGCCCCCTTCTATGAGTCATTTGGGATTTTTTCATTTTTAACAGTGTGGAGCACTGTGAGAAGTATTTGTCTCTGAAAGGTGTTTTGTTTTTGTTCTCAGATTCTTTCCCTCAGGAAGCCACCTAGGGCTGGGCTTGCTGAGGTAGAGGCAGGGCTGGGGGAAGGCTCGTGGCCAGCAGGGGTCCGAAGTCATCTCCCTTCTTTCACTGCTTCCCTGAGCCTCTGCGCTGGGACATGGCTCAGGCAGGGAATGTACAGCTCCCCAGAGGAAAGACCTGGAATGGATGCTCTTCAGCATCAGACAGAGCAATCCCTGAGCACGGTCATGCTAGGAATGGTAACCCAGGGCCAGCTACCTCCCAGAGAGATGCACAGGAGTGACCTGGGGCAGGCAACCCACAGAAAGCTGAGCCAAGGAATCAGGATGCTGGTGTGGCCATGGGGGCCACAGAAGGCTGAGAAACTGTGGATGATATGTTTACCTATCCAGCAGAAGGTTTTCTAGTCCCAATTTAGGGTGACTTCTCATATTTGGGTCCTCCATGTTCCTTCTCTACTGTGAAGCTGGAACTGTCTAATGTGCTGACATGAGACAGCTTCCTATAGCCAGAGGCCAGCCCAGACACAGGCTCAGCTCCTAGGGCTCCAGAATCAGGCTGGAGTCTCACCTGGCCACCTTGTCCCAGATGTGTTCAGAAGGATGTGTGCTGAGCAGGGTGGTGGTGCCTACAGGAGCTCACCACTGGTTCTCATCCTGGCCCTGTTGTTGACTCTGGAGTGACCTGGGGCACATCCCTAGCTTTCTCAGGTCCAGGCTTTCTCCCTGTACAGTGAAGTGTTGGAATCAGCTGGTCTGAGTGCTGTCAGCCTGCATCTCACAGTTCAAAAGGACCCCACTCATAAGACTAAGCATCAGCTTTAAGGGGGACACAGGCCCCTTTCTGCTACAGCCAGCCCCAGGTCTGTTCCAGGCCCTGCGTATCCCCAGGCAGCAGAAGCTTAGTGACAGGCGGCATTCATCTTCTCTATAGAGTGCAGGGACAAAGGGCCTAATGTGTGTGCAGATGGGCCTGCCCTCTATCATCCCTACAACCAGTGACCAATAATGTGCCTACAATGAGTCTCCCGTGGCCACTCACTGACCACGGGGTGGCCAGTCAATGATGCGTGAAACCCAGAGACCGGATGATGAAGCGGACCTCGAAGGGAAGTGGCGTAGAGGGGGAGCAATGATTATAGCCTTGAGGTGGATCCCATCACTCATTTCTGACGTGGACACATTATCCTCTCAATGACCACTTGCCCCTGGACACTGAGCTGCCAAATTAATTGACCAGGGACCCTTGGAGGCAGTCCCTGTGGAGCAGAAGCCCTGTCCCCAGAGACCTGGCCCCAGGAGCCACCCTCTTCCAAGGGACAGAATTGTGAACCTGCAGGCCAGAGCTCAGGGCCCTCCTGGGCTGATGGGACCCTGGCCACTTGTACATGCGAGTAAGGGGATAGGGCTACAGAGGGTACGTCAGGGCTTCCATACACACAGCCCCAAGGTGGAGCTGAGGCTGGAGCCCTGGCCAATGCCTGGGCACAGCTGCGCTGAGGAGTCTGAGTGCCCTGGTGGAGTGCCCCACTCTGGGAAAGGGACAGTGTCCCAGCTGAAGGCCCAGTCTCCTCCAAGCTGGAGATATAGAGCAGAAGCAGAGGGATTTCAGCAGCCAGGAGCCACAGATGGGGCTTCTGTGCTGGCCGGTCCAAGGCACGCTGTCAATTCCAATCCCTTTCTGTGCTCAGCCTCTGGGGATCTCAAGTCAGCTGTGAGCTCTTATAGACCTGGTGTCTTCCAATAAAAGGAAAGACTCAAAACAGGAACTGACAACCCCTCACTCACAGGGCGCATCCTGGAGCTCTTTCTGCGGCCTGGGCTGCGTGCAAGCTGCGCTCAGTGCTACAGCATCCGAGTCTGACTCACCTTCCCAGCAGCTCACAAAGGCCCTGATCTCACTTCACGGGTGAGAAGGTGGAGGCTCAAAGATGTGAAGTCACCTCCCTTAGAAGTGGCCCCACCCAGTGGAAAACTAGTCTTGGGACTCTCTTGGTTTAAGGACAAAGAAAGAGGGGAACCAGGGAACAAGGGGAAACTCCAAGGTGCCAAGTATCCACAGACCCGCAGCCCACTCATCACAGGCTCCTCGCTGATCCCCCATGCTCCACAGGTCCGCTTCCCTCCCTAGGGTGGGTTCTTACCCCCACCACAGTGACTTCTTACCTCTCCAAAAATCATCTCTGAACACAAGGCACCGAAAATTTCATTAGTAAAAAAAAAAGTCAGCCCACTTTTCCTATCAGTCACAGTCACCTGGAAACAGTCACAGCTCAGGGTCCCCCCAAGCAGAGCCTGAGACTCCATGCCAGAATTAATTAGCAATGTGATCCCAGGGAGCTGGAGTGAGGGACGGGTAGAACAAAGGAAGAACAGCTTGCTCAAGGATGCATCATGAAACTGGCCATCAGCGCTGAAGAGCCTCGGAGCAGGGCCTCAGAGCTGTCCCACTGGGGGACAAAGGGAAGAACACCCTCTGGGTGGCTCCCATTGGTCCAGCCTGCACCCGTGAATGTGGGCAGGAAGATGGTGGTAGATTCAGAGGGAGGGAGGTGCCTTCTGCTTAAACTTCGGTGGAGCTGGTTGAAATCCATGCAGAACACGTCCTGGGAGAGTGGCTGGACCGGAGAATTCAAAGTGGTACACTAACAGTATCCTAGACTGTGCAGAACGCAGCTTAACTGCTGGTGACAGGAGTAGCTCACAGCTAAGGTGACTAAATAGTGGAAAAACACCCCAACCCACTATATCAGAGGGTAGCAGGAGGTAAAACGGAAGGGAGCCCAGAGCTAGCAACCTCACTGGTTGCACTGTTGGGGAAACTGAGGCCCAGAGACGCCTAGGCAGAGGCAGGCGCCATGGAGACTCCCTTACAGAGGCAGACTGGGGGGGGTGCACCCATCCTATGCCAGGCGTGTGGTGAGTGCTCACGTGTGGGATGGTGTCATGGCGTCTGCTAAGATGACAACGAAGGCGGCCCCTGGAGCGAAGTCCCCAGCATTTTCTGGCCGCTGGGCCCATCAGGAGTCACTGCTCACAAGGCCTCATAGGCTGTAATTCAGCTCAGTTTTATCCCAGCGGTCCCAAGAAGTAAAGGTCTTAACGGCTCCATCTCTGATGCAGGAGGAGCTCTGCAATGAGGCTGTTCTAATGGCCACTTTCTGCTTCTTGAATTTCCTTTGTCCTCCCAAACACATTTGATCTGAGGCTTCCGGCTTGGCAGCTTGGTGTAGCACCTGTTCTCCCTGGCTGCCCTGGGAAGGGGTGTCTAGGTCTCTTGGGAAACCCAAGGCCATGAGTTCTCTTCCCAGAGCCAGTTTTTACCCCAGTCCCCACCTGCCAACTGCTCTTTCCTAGCTTTGCAGGTAAAGGTCCTCACCTTTCCAGCTCTCCCACCATCCTTTACTCCAATCTAGATGCTCTCCAGCCAGGTATGTGCAAAGCAAGGGAGCCTCTGCTGCCCCTCCAAGTGCTGTGTGAGCTCCCAGGGCATGTGCAGCTCACACCATCCTTCCCAGGCTTTGTGGGAACCCCTGCCTGTCACAGGAACTTAATGTGATGGTGCCTGCCTTTTCTCTTCATTTGGCCTGCAGCAGTGATTCTTGCCCTCAGACCTGGACGCAATAGCTTTGGGGGCCTGGTTAAGTGAAACAGCCCTTCCCCAGTGATTACTGTTGGGCAAGTTTGGGACGGAGCTGAGTGCTTTGCATTTTGAATACATTTCTGGATGATACTGATATTGTGGGTGAGGGAGCCTGTCTCCGGGTCAAAGTCACAGTGTCACAACCTGTAAGTCCTAGTCCAGGGCCCACAATGACTCTATAAGAGGTGCCCGCACTGCCTTCCGTGGCCCTGAGCAGGTGGTGACTGCCACCCTCTGGCCAGGCATGGTAAAGCCCCACCGTGGACTCCACAGCTGTGGCTTGTGTCCCCAGAGGAAGCTGGTTTCTGGTAGTTCCCTACTTCGGCCTCCCTGGACCCCTGGAGAAAGGGACCATGTGTTGTGGGCTCAAATTTGAACCCAGACTCTGCCTCTGGCTCTATAACAGTTCTGCCTCTGGCCACCCCTTTTTTCTTCTGACCGCCTGGTCCCACAACCTTCTCCCCAGCTCTGGAATTAGGAGTGAAAAGAAAAGTAGCAGTTTCCTGGGCCACCTGGTCTCCTCCTCACCTTACTTTGCTAGCCAAGCGACCGTGACATCCTTCGCCTTCTTCAGGATGAGTCTACCTTTCTGTGTTAAGTGAGGCTGATCTGTACCCACGGTGTTAGCACTGCGGTTCTGCACCCTGTGTTTCCCATGCAAGGCTCAGAGCATTTGTCCATGGCAGCCCTCCAAACCAATAATCTGGGTACATTCATGTCTCCGCAGCACAAGTTTTATATCTCAGGTGGTGAGCAAGACCATTCACTGGGGCCTATGAAAAAAATACCAGCTCTCCTGGTTATATTGATTTGATATTTATTTACTTATTTGGCAGTACTGGGAATCAAACCCAGGGGTATTCTACCACTGAACTACATCCCCAGCCATTATTTTATTTATCTTTTTGGACACAGGTTCTCACTAAGTTGCCAAGTTGGCCTCCAACTCTTGAACTGCTTCTCCTGAGTATCTGGGATTAGCAGAGTGCGACACTATACTTGGCTTACTTATATTTCTGTTTCTCTTCTTCTTAAATTCTATTTTTTTATTTGGTTTAAAATGTATCCAAATATATTAGTAGAGTAGTACATATACACAATTTACAAATAATGTACATGTATGAGAATTCATAAGAATTTGGAAGGATAGATATGTTAATCACTGCTTTGTGGGGGAGAACTTTCTAGAAAATTCTTTGTGAAGAAATACCCAGAATGCATCATGGCTGGGCTATAAATATCAGAGATGCGAACTCCTGAGCTGCCCAGTGAGCACCCTTCACTCATGGGTGAAGGAAAGAGACCTTGCAGCCCTTGAGGCCTCCCCTCAAGGTGGTTTCCAGGAAAGCAATTCCATGAGTAATAACAGCTGACATAGTTACTAAGTGTTTTCTTTTGTGCCAGAAGCTGTTCTAAGCACGTCACATGTGCTATCTCTTTTAATCTTCATATCAGCCTCCAAAGGTAGGTTCTGTTATTATCTCCACTTTAGAGACATAACTGTGAGGTCATGCAATTTACCCATCCAAGATAGGACCCAGTATCGCAGCTCTAGACCCCAAGTTGTTTCACTACTGCGTGCCCAACTTAGAAGCAGGGAGGGCCTGGGCTCTGTCTGTGTGGGCAGAGGACAGAAGGAAGTGCTTCTTGATGAGATGGAGACCCTAGAGGGTGCAGAATGGGGTGGCATCCTCACAGGAGAGGCACTGAAGCCTGAGGAAGGGAGGAGAAGGTGGACAGGAAGGGGCCTGGGTATCAGCTTTGAGGGTGAGCACAGGGCCATTTGCCTGCTCCTCGCCTACTGATTCATGTCTTTTCTAGAAAAGCAGAAAAATCTTTCTGGAACTGGAAAAGAGGATTTAGGAGGTAGTGAGCTCCCTGTCCCTGAAAGTGTTTAAGCAGAGGCTGAATCACCCTATCGTGTAGAGGGAGACAGGTATGGGATAGATCTGTCAGGCTCCTTCTACTTCTGAAATGCTTGGACCTTTGGCTCTGAGCAGTGAGGAGAGGAGAGGTTGAGTCCAGGGATGCTGTGGCCCTGTGTCATTTGCCTGTATCAGCCTGTCCCCGGGTCTGCCCAGGGCTGGCAGCTGTGGAGCTTCAGCCTTCCAGGGCTAGGCTCAAGTTTGGCCTTCTCTGGTTGGCAGAGCTTTTCAGGGCAGGCCAAGTACCCCACCACTGCCAAGCTCATCATTAGCATGAATGTTTGCTTGCTTTTATTCTAAAATCTTTTTATTCCCACTCACCTGCAAGATCACATTATTTCACATATTTAAGTGGAATGTAGTTACATTGACAAGACTTGGGATTTGCTCACCAGCAGGCATGGGGGGGGGCTATGAAGTTTGATAGGAAAGTAATTATGTCTTTATTTTAACTCTTGGATATAATTTAACATTTCTTTAATTATAATTATATGCAACAAAGCCAGAAGTACTGTATTGACGGTATTTACAATCTTGTCATTAATACAAATCACAGTTATTTTCCCATTTCATTATAACCATTGAGACAATTAAAATATTGTTTATGTTCATCAGCATTTTGAAATTGCAGAAGGAATTATATCTGCTATATTAATAAAGAGTTCATCTGTGGAAATCCTAGACATATTTTGTTATTTTGACATAATTATTTTCCTTTGTGTTTTGTTTTCATGCATTTAAAAACATTCTCAGACAACATTCACAAACAATGTTAGACTGGGCATGGTGGCGCATGCCTGTAATCCCAGCATTCAGGAGGCTGAGGCAGGAGGATCGTTGCGAGTTTAAGACCAGTCTGGGCTACAAAGTGAGCTCAAGGCCAGCCTGAACAGCACAGCAAGACCCTGTCTCAAAAAGACAAAAAAAAAGGTTCATCAGATACCAAAAACATCTATGATATAATTGCGTAATTCACAGTTCCAATGCTTAGGATATACCAATCACTTAATACACTTTTTTTAAAAAATAAGATTTGAACATACGAGACCCTGTTTCAAAAAATAAAAGATTTGGAGTTCTTGTCATAAATACAGAACTAGAAAGTCTTTAGAATGCCTTTGTTGCAATAATTTCCAAACTTTTTGGCCATGGCTCATGGCAAGAAATAGATTTTCTTTTGTGATCCAATACCTGCAAAAATGAAACCATTTTTATGAAACATGATGTACGTTTATGAGGCATGGTGTACACTTAGATCTTTTTAAGGTAATTAAAAATTTGAGATAATTAATTTAAATTTTATCCTAAACAACTTACTTCATTGGGAGATTAACAGTAGCACATTTGGATACAAGTATGAAGTAGGGGAAAGCCTTAGTATTTGAGTAGAAGATGGAATTAAAAGGCTTAAAGTGTGTGCTTTTAGAATAATCTGGAAGAATACTTACAGTTAGTGTACAGATAGTAAAAACCCATATAACCCTGAGTCACACAAACTAAAACGTACTCAGTCATAGGGTTGTACTTTTAGTAGCCAAAATGTCACCGGTTTTAAAGTGTGGAGCTTTCCAAATTACTTCTTTATATTCGAAAGCTAGAAAATGGCCCAGATATGTTGGTTTGGGAGAGGTCATAGGATAACCATTCTGTTTCCAAACTCAGAGAAACTCCATGACAGAGGGTACAGTTACCAAAACCAAGGTAGGTTGCACAGGAAGGCACCAGACCATTCATATCCCTGTTCAAAGCCATTGCTGTGCGGGCTGAAGTCCTTTCTGTACCGTGAGAACTGAGGTCCAGCATTGCAAGCCCACTGTGTCCATTTGTCTCTGTTGGACGTGTCTGACAACAGGGTCCCCTGGCACTGAGGTCTGTGTGCGGAATGAAAGGCCTGTTTGAAGGAAGCTCTCTGGCCTCACAGTGCAACAGTGAATTTTCCTTGTCCAGGACAGATGTCCTTCGTCAGACACATTCAGATGGCCAAGGAATGTCCACTAGTAGGAGTCTCCACGTAGGAATTCTGACAGTTCAATCTGCTCACTTTCACCAATTTTCTAAGCCAATGACATGCAGGTGATCCTCCCTGACCTTGGATGGAGTTTCCAAGGACACGGTGCTTAATAATGAATCGGAGGATGGCCCTGCGGGATCTGATTGGCGAGTGCAAACAGCCTGTCCTCGACAATCATCACAGACCTCAAGGTGCTCCTAACCAACTGGATCCTGTGAAGCGAGAGGGACTGAGAGAGCCAGAAAGGGAGGAAAGGGAGCAAAGGTAGAGGATGGCGTATTGGTTGCGTCCCTTCCATCTCATTGTTTAAAAATGTTTTAATGACCTACTAAAGACACACTCGACACCCGGATAAGCCTTGCCTGGCAGTTTGAAAAGCAACGGAACTCCGGAAGCCATCAGAAAACTACGAGGGGGAGGGTCCCAGCAGCCACCCCCCAGCCCAAGAAGTGGAATGTAACCTCTCCCCACCCCACCTACTCCTGTGCGTCCGCACCTGCCTTTGCTGCGCTCCGCGCGCCTGCGCCGCAGAGGGCGGGTTCCCAGGGGTCCTGCCGCGGAGAGAAGGAACGGGGCGGGGCCTCGGAAGGGGAAGGGCGTGGCTCTCGCCCTTGCTCCGGGTCAGCGGGTCTGCTTGGCTCATCTCTGTGCGCCGCTGTTGTTCCAGCCTGACGTCAGAAGTGCCGCGGTGAGTGGATCCTCACGGAGGTTGGGGATGGTGGTTATGGGCGGCAGCTGATGGCCTGGGAGGGCAGCTGGGCGGGGTGGGGTAGAGCTACCCATGAGAGGTTTGTTCAGGGATGTGGGGCTAGAGAATGGGTTCCGTCTCCGTATACCCTAGCTACCTGTGTCGCGTTGCCGGGGACAGGGAAAGCCAGGAGGTGGCCTGATCTTGCACCCTGGGGACGCTCGGTGCAGCCCCGAGGGTGGGGCCAGCTTCTCTGCAGGAGAGGCCTCTCCGGAGACCGTAGGACTATCTTACCCGAAGGTTCCACCCCGCTTTTAGGTAGCGAGCTCTCTGGCACTGAACACCAACAAGCAAAGGCGAGGCGCTCCTTAAGCGCCATGTGGTATCGCAGGTTATTGACGTGTTTGAGAGCGTTAACAGAGGCATGTGTGTGCTCTTCGGAAACTCTGAGGAACGAACAATGAATTCTGTCTGGGAAAAATTAGAGGAAAGTCTCCCAAGGAGAGAAGGTGGCCAAAAAAAAGCCTTCGGGATCTCTTAGCTCTGAAATTACCTGTCAGGAGATAAGATGCTCGAGTAAGAAATGAGGCGTCTTGGTAGCCTGGGCTATAGCTTTTCTTCACCTTCAAATGTCAGGCTGACCTTGGGGAAGCTTCCCTAAGCTCTCTAAGCCATACTTTTATTATGAAGAAGGTAGACATAGTAATAAATGTACCTACTTAATGAGCTAATGTATGTGGTGTTTCAAATAGGACCTGATTCATAGTACATCCTCAAACGTGCACCCGTTGATACCATCAAACCCAGTCTCGGGGAAGTTGCCTTTTTAGAAGTTGGCTTCAAGTGTATCTTCTTACCTTCTTTGGTATTGTTTCTCTCCGTTGTCAGATGCGAAGCCCAGATTGACAGGGAAGAGGACAGGCCTGTGTTTCCCTGGGCAGAGGGCTGGAGCTCAAGCAGAGTTTGTGTGGTGTTTGTTTCAGCAGACTTGGTTCAAACTCTTTTCTGTCTCTATCCTGACAAGACCTTGTTCTTGGGTCACAAAACAGTAAACTGTTGGCCACCCGATTAAGATCTCTAGTGGCAAGGCTTACTTAAAAGTCGTTTGTTTGTTTGAGTTTTCTGTTATTCTTAGAAACCGTTTGGTAGCCTTTTTGGCTTTGCAAATTTACAGCAAGTAACATAAACTTGTATGCCTTAGCTGTATTATCTCAGGAGCTGTCTGTGGGTAAAATTGAAGGGGCCATGAACTCGGGTGAGAAGAATAATTGCACCCTTTTGTTCCTTAATCTTTGACTGAAATTTAGCATTTCTCCCATTATGAATTTAGGCAACAAACCATAGTAATCAATGTGTTTGTTGTGCATAGAAATTACAGATAGTTTCTTTTCTTTTTCTTTTGCCTTTTTGAGACAGGATCTCACCATGCAGCTCAGGCTAGCCTTGAGCTTACACTGTAGCCCAGGCTGCTCTCGAACTCACAATGACCCTCCTTCCTCAGCCTCCTGAGTGCTGGGATTACAGGCATGCGCCACTACACCCAGCTTACAGATAGTTTCTTATCAGGATGTTTAAATTCATCTCACTTTGAAATTGTGGTAATTATTAGACCTGCTACTAGATCTTGTGTAATGTATTAATAAAGCGTGTAGATTACACCATCACAAATTTAGTTTCCTTGTCTTGATAAAATTATATTTTAGTAGTCGCTCCTCAGTATTCGTGGATACTGCTTCCCAAAATTTATTTGCACCTTTGAAGACAACACTTGAAAAATTTCTGTAGTCTCTGGATTCCATGTGCAAAGTGGTGAAAAATTTGAGTGTCTGATGCTCAGCTCTCATCTGGCTCTCTGCCTTGTTTCCATGCTCATGCTATAAACAGGTGCACTGTTTGCAGTGTTTGGTGCCATGCTTTTTGCAAGTTTGTGCCTTTTTGATGGAGACCCCACGTTTGTTCGTTAGACTCCGTGTTCAAGTTACCCCTGAGCACAGTGCTGTAGTGTTGTCTAGTGTTCCTGAGCACAAGCAGGTTGTGATGTGTCTTATGGAGAAAATATATGTTTTGGCGTTGTCTTAGTTACTTTTCTCGTTGCTAAGACGAAATACCTGACACCCAAAGTTAAGGGAGGAAAGCTCACAGTCTATAGAGGTTTCAATCCATAGTTGGCTGGCTCCAAGGCAGAGTGGCTTGGCAGAGGAGAACAGCTCATAGTGGGCAGACTGCAGCAAAGCAACAAGGATCCTTAACAGCATATTTCTGCCCCTTTTATGCTCTATCTAGGCTACTGGGATTAGATCACTACCAAACCGATCAGTAGACTGATCACTCACCCTCAATCCCAGCATCACACACTGTAGATTCAGCCACTTCTGAAAAAGCCCTAAGACCGCATGAGGCTTTGGAGGGGACATAAGGACATATGGGGACATATGCTATAAACCTTAATAGGCATGAATTCAGTATGAATGAGTTACAGTATTAAGGTATATTCAGTAGGCTGCCTTTATTAAACAGAAGCACAAAACATGCTTATGTATTGATCAGTTGACAAAAATAGTGTTCAGAGGATTTAAGAACTAACCCTGGGTTTCCTTGAAGAACTTTTTTTATTATTTGCTAATTTAGTGTTTATGGAGACTTCATACTGCCATGAATAGTGAGAACTCACTGTATTTGCTTTCCTTCCTTCTTTCCCTTTTCTTTTCCTTCCTTCCTTCCTTCCTTCCTTCCTTCCTTCCTTCCTTCCTTTCATTTATTTTCTTTCTTTTCCTTTCTCTCTGTCTCTCTCTTTCTCTCTCTCTTTCTTTCTTTCTTGGTTGTGCTGAGGTTTGAACCCAGGCCTGGTACGTGCTAGGCAAGTGCTCTCCATTGAACTATATGCCCAGTCTTCCTTTCTAAAAAATATCCAGCAAGAGTATACACCATTTGCAAGGCTGCTAGAGGGATCTTTGCACAAACAATACTAAGAACACAGCCAAATGTGGTATTGGATGCTTATAATCCCAGCACCCTGAGAGGCCAAGGCAAAAGTATATCAAGTTTGAGCCCAGCTGGGCAATTTAGCAAAACCCTGTCTCAAAATTTTAAAAGGCGGTAGGGTGGAGTGGTGGGGATATAGCTTGTTGCAAAGGTCCTGGGTTCAACCCAGTATCCAAAACACACATACACAAACACACACACACACACACACACACACACACAAAACCCTTAGTGTAGCTCGTAAAATTAAACTTATTCTTAAAGTAAGTTAGGTTTGTGTTTAAGTTAGGTGCTTTTAATATGTTTTGAGAGTCTTCTCTCCCCCCAGCCCCTTACGTGTAGGCCCTCAAAGCATTTTTGGTTGAGACTTCTACATGGACTGTAAGAACTTTGCTATTTTGGATTCCCTCAAGTTTGCTTGCTGAGTGGAATAAATATTATCTAATATCTGCTTTTTGTCTCTAAAGAGCAACAAGGGACAGAGACTGGCAAGAGTTGGGGAGAAGAATCCACCTGATGGGGGCGGTGTTGAGTCTCTGGGAGTAAGAAGACCACGTGGCTTGGCAGATCCTGTGAAGGGATCCCAGGGACTGATAGGTGTCAGAACAATTTCTTAGCAAAGGCTCATCTAGTCTCAGTGAAGAGGACTTCCTTGTAGCCCCCTCTGCCCCGATGACACATTATTGAAACTCTGGTGTTGTTTCCACAGAGCTGTCTGGCTTTTAGCCCTTCATCTTGGTTGAGGACATGACCAACCAGGTAAGGCTGTACTGAGGGGAAGAACGTTGGTTGATCTCTTTGGCAAGTTCAGCTCCAGTAGGTTGTCTGGTATGGAGTCAGGAAGCTAGCATTGAACTCTTGCCCTCTTCCTAAGGAGCTGGGTGGCCCGGGTACCTAGTCACCACAGGGTCTGGCGGCATAGATAACATGCAGATGAAAAGCACAATTTATTTATTTAGCCTTCACCACAGAGTAGAGAGAGACTGAGGTAATTTAAAAGAATTTGTACACAAATACAAAAATCAGGAACAGGAGAAACCGCTTTCAAATATAATTAGGGACAAAAGTAACAAGTTATACAAGCTGTGTGGTCTTACACAACTTCAAAAACTAAGCTGCAAACTAGATTCCTGAGCGATCAGAGTGGAAAAGGAAAGCATAATTTCTTGGCCTCCTGTGGGCATGGGGGGTGGCAGTAGTTAAGTGGGAAACATCAGTATCTTTAAGAACTGAGTTTTTCTAATGGTGATCGTATGAGTCTGGCTCAAGCTGTCAGGCTGTCTGGGCAGTGGCAGAGGGAGAGGCTCGCACAGCAAAGACTTTAGTCCCCTTGAAGAGCTCCAGGAGCAACGTGGAGTGGCCAGCATCTAAGCAGTGGCTTATTGTGGCTTTTGTTCTTTTTCAGTACAGTATTCTCTTCAAACAAGAACAAGGTAAGGAGCCTACCTGTTCAAGCAGATCCATGCCACTGTATGAAAAGTTTGTTCCTCCTGGTTTCTTTGAGATGTTGTCACGCCAGCCCAACAGGTCGGTCCCTGGTGCTCTCACTTTGCCAAACAGTACGCAAAGGCAGCTGAGAATGCACACACCTAGAAACAAACAAACACTGGGTAGCTAAAAGAAAGAAGCAGGAGTCAAGTGACAAGTACGAGCTCCAGGCTGAGGAGTGGTAACTGAGCGTCCTGGGTGCCAGGAGGATGGGGCGAGCTTTGAGCTTCAGAGGTGCATTCATGCTGCCTCAGCTGGGCAGGTGGACTCGCACCGGCCTAGAGCTCAGGACACAGCTTACCTCTCAGCACAGGTGAGGTGACTTTCAAGGCCCCTGCATGGGGCGAGCTGTGCGGCAGTGGCCCTGGTGGGCCCGGGAGCAGATGGGAGCTTGGAGTCCAGTGTGGGCTGGTGACTCTGCAGTGACACAGATCTTACACCTGAGGGGAGCAGCATTTGTGCAGGGTCTCATTTCTTCACAGCATCGGTGTGTTTGGGAAGCCTGGGATGCCTAATCAAACTTGTTTACTCCAAGTGGGTGACTATATAGTCAAGTTTAAGCCAAAGCATCCTTCCTAGCTAACAATATAGGTGAGCAGTACAGCATCCTCCACCTCCTGTGTATGAGGCTAATGTCCTCCGGGCAGCAACCCAGCATCCTGGGGCAGGTGGGATCGTAAAGGAAGCCATGATTCTGTGTGGAGTCACATACAGCCAAGTTCAGTGCTCCTGTATTCATGTATTGAGATGATGGCCCTGCCACAGTTACGCTTCTGTGTGCACTTGTCACATTTGTATACTCACACCAGTCCACAGACCCACTGTGTGGCCCACCAGATATGCAGCTTGCCAGCGTGGCTTTGAGGTGGACTTCACGTAACAGGGATTGGGTTTGAGTCCCAGCTCTGCCCCTTGTAAGCTGTGTGACTGGGGCGAGCCTCTAAGCTTCTTTAAGCCTCTAACTCCTAGTCTGCGGAGTGAGGGTGGGCTGAGTAGTACCTCTTTCATAGGACTACTGTGATTGAGACAGCATTTGTAAGAGGACTAGCATCATTATCTGGCTTATTAAGCACAATAAAAACATTCGTAGTAAAAGGTAACTTACGTATTTTTAGACCTGCACTGTTGACAGTGTAACTGTCTGCTGGTTTCCAAAGATCTCCAAGATTCATCACATATTGAGTTTAGGTCTTTCTTGTAGGAGCAGGTTACTGCAGGTTTTCCTTGTGCAGCCATGGATGGGAAGTATGCCACCAGAAAGGGGTCAGGAGTGGCTCGTTCTAGTTTTGCCTCCTCACTTGGTTAACGTGTTTTAGGGCAGGTGGCTTCTTCAGAACCTCTGCTCCACATATGTCACCCATAATTGCAATAAAAGGGAAAATGCCTGTGAAGCATTAAAGCAGACAGGCAGAAGTGGATGTTAGCTCAGAATCATTGGATGATATTTCAGCTTCATTATGTCACTAAATGTAGAAGGTGCCTGCAGAGGAATTGCTTAAGTGAAGTGCTTTCCCTTCTAGCCCATGATGATGCTATTTGGTCAGTCGCCTGGGGGACAAACAAGAAGGAAAACTCTGAAACGGTGGTCACAGGGTCCTTGGATGATCTGGTGAAGGTCTGGAAATGGTGAGTGCTCCTCCTCTAACACAGACCTTGGGAAATTGCGCTCCCAGGTTGCAATCAGGGAAGTATCTATGTTTTTCTAGAACAGAAAGCAGTAGCTGTATGGTAATATGAGACAGCAGCTTATGTTTGCTCTCTTCCTGTTATTTGGTATTAAAGTCCATTCATTCATTCATTTATTTTTTTTAAAACACCATGTTGTATGTGAAGCTATTCATTTCTCTGGCCCCTCCATGCAGGGCTGATGAGAGGCTGGACCTGCAGTGGAGCCTAGAGGGACACCAGCTAGGGGTGGTATCTGTGGACATCAGCCACACCCTGCCCATTGCTGCGTCCAGCTCTCTGGATGCCCACATTCGTCTCTGGGACTTGGAAAATGGCAAACAAATAAAGTCCATAGATGCAGGACCTGGTAAGAGATTTCTGTTTAGGGGAGGTCCTAGATGTTCACAGTTCCTTTTCAAGTCCCTTAGAGATGTATGTGTTTATTGACGAGGTTTTTTCAGATTCGAGAGGGCTGATGGTGTAGGAACTGTACGTTACACATGCCTCTGGTGTAGTCAAACACTGAGACTGCAGCTGAACACTAGCATTTGTACTGAGATAAATAAAGTCTACAAGTAGCCTTACATTAATTAGTTCTGGTCTACTTTTGCTGCTAGATTAATTTTGGTTCTAAGCTGAAGAAAAAACTAATAGTTTTCACAGTTCTCTGGGAGCCTGAGGCAGGATGATGGCCCAGCCTGGGTAACTTAATGAGACCCTGTCTCTAGATAAATAAATAAAAATAAAGGCTTGGTAATGTAGTTCAGTGCAAATGCCCAGGGTTCAATCCCCAGTGCTGTCACAAACCAAAAATAAAAACATTTAGTTTTCAGAGCGTGGTTTTCAGAATCGCCGATATAGGGTCGTAGACCTGTGTTTGGGCGGTCTGATAATTCTTTATTCGCCTAATTCTGAGTTGCTTCATCCACTGCCTTGTGGAAGCTCAACACATAGAGCATTGTGTCTTCATAGAGCTGTGTGGCGGTGACCTCTACTAATTGCAATGTAAGTTCTCATAGCTACCTGGGAGTGGAATTACTGGGTACTTTGCTTTCACCTTGATTTTCACAGATTTCCCACTTTACATTCCCACCAGTGTGGGAGGGCCTGGTCTTACCACGTCTTGCTAGCTAACACTTGGTGTTGTCCTATTTTTAATAACAGTAGAAATGGAGAAGCCCTGAAACTAAATGTGGTAAAGAATCAGTTTTTTGACAAAATTCCTAGAAGCAAGATGGATTTGCTGATTTTAAAGCATGTATCATTTCTCAAACTTCAGTTTTTAAAACCAGGGTCAAATCTTTTCTCACTGTATTTTTTTCCCCTCCTTTTTCCTTTCAGTGGATGCCTGGACTCTGGCTTTTTCTCCAGATTCCCAGTATCTGGCCACAGGAACTCATGTGGGGAAAGTGAACATTTTTGGTGTGGAAAGTGGGAAAAAAGAATATTCACTGGACACGAGGGGGAAGTTCATCCTCAGTATTGCCTATGTAAGGAAGCATGGCGTCCTCTGTCCTTCCGGTTCCTCACATTTACTCCTGCAGTATGCCATCACCTGTGCCTTGGTCCCTGGGGTGTGTGGCCCCTGGCTGGTTAGGCCTGGAGCCTGAGGAGGCTGAGTTGTGTTCAGCAAGATGGAGTAACAGCAGGAGTCCAGAGGACTGATATTCTGTTCTCTCGACAGAGTCCTGACGGGAAGTACCTGGCCAGTGGAGCCATAGATGGAATCATCAATATTTTTGATATTGCAACAGGGAAACTTCTGCATACGCTGGAAGGTATAGCTCCTCCTGATTTTGTGCAAGCTGGGTTGTCAGATTACAGAGGAAATTATTTTTCTTTCTACGCTGTTAAATAACAGATTATTAGACTGGAAAAATCATTTCATCTCAATTGTAAAACTGAAAGGACTCCAAGTTTTAGGATTCTCACTGGTTTTAGGCTTGTACGAGTTTAGGCTTGTCACTAGTTTTAACTGTGTTTTAGTTCTGGCAGAGTTAGTTGCTTGTTTTGGTGAATGCACTTGCTTTTTATTTATGTGTTAAAGTACCTTAGCCATGTGAGGGTCTGTTTGTGTTATTTTTGGCTGGAAGGCAACTCTTCTTTGTTGTTCATTTGATAATGATCATATTGGTGGCCCCGGGGAGCCAAAGAGCAGTGTAAGTGGGAGGGCAACTAGATTTATACATTCTTTTGTGTTATTTTGAATTCTAGCCAGGTGAACATTTAACGTCCTCAGTTTATTCTTTCCCAACAAAGGATTTGATAAGGAAATAATATATTATTTGTCTAACCCCACAATGCTTATTTCCATGTTTGGCTATATCTGTAGCAGAGGAGTTTTGTTTTGGTGAGGTCTTTTTTGGTCCCAGGAATCGAATTCAGGACCTCGTGTTTACTAGGCAGGCACTGTGCCACTGAGCTATATCCCTGGGCCCAAAGGAGTCTTTTAAAGCAATACTATGTTGAGGCCCAGCTCCTCAGGAAAGGGGGCCAAGAAAAGTGGCTCCAGGAAGACAGGCTAGGGTTAGGTGAATGTTTCTAGGACACTAAGATGAAAAGCCCACTCGATATTTTCCTTTTCTTTCTTTTTTTTTTTTCTTCAGTACTAATGATGGAGCCTAAGACCCTCACACTCAGCCAGATCCCCAGCCTTTTTAAAATTTTTTTCATTTCATGTAAGCCACTAAGTTTCCCAGGCTGGGCTGGAACTTGGGATCCTCCTGCCTCAGGCTCCCTGAATGCAAGGATTACAGGTGTGCCCCACCCTGCCCAGCTGTGTATTTCTTTTGCTACTGAAGCAGCAGAACAGTTCCAGTTTAGTGATGCCTGGTCACTCAAAGGGACATAGCAGTGGAAAGCCATATACAGCAGCAGTGGTTTGCCTGGATTGACAGGGCCTTTGTGAATTCCAGGCCATGCGATGCCCATCCGCTCCTTGACCTTTTCTCCGGACTCTCAGCTCCTCGTCACTGCATCTGATGATGGCTACATCAAGATCTACGATGTGTGAGTTGGCGTGGCACTCAACACTGGTGGTTGCTCTGTCTCCTTGTTACTAGGAGTCCCCCTTCCTGTCCCTCTCAGTAAGGACCTGCACTCAGGTTCTGCCAGTCACCCTGGTCTTCCCAAGTGGGTGCCTTTGCCTTTGAGTCCTCTGGGGGTGGGAAGGGATATGTAAGTTAATGCCCTCACCCTCGGTGTGTGTGCTCTGCCTCCTTGCAGACAGCATGCCAACCTGGCCGGCACGCTGAGCGGCCACGCCTCCTGGGTGCTGAATGTGGCCTTCTGTCCTGATGATACTCACTTCGTCTCCAGGTACTCAGGGTTCATTGTGGTTTCTAAAATGCTCAGAAGATGAAGACGTCTTCTGGAATTAGTTGCCTTAAACTTTGTCCCATTAAAATTGAAGTTGCCTTTATTTTCTGTAGTTCTTAAAATTTTTATTTATGGCCAGGCATAGTGGTGCACACCTGTAACCCCAGCACTCGGGAGGCTGAGGAGGGGGTTGGTGCGAGTTCAAGACCAGCCTGGGCTACGAAGTGAGCGCAAGGCCAGACTGGACTGCATAGCGAGACCCTATCTCAAAAAGACAAAAAAAAAAAAAAAGTTTTTAATCTATGTAAAAAATAGAAACTCAGGTTTTTCTTGTAAATCTAGGCTTCTACCTACAGCTATTCTGAGGTATGCCTGTGTTTCAGCACTAATTTAAAATATGTGATTCTGAGCTGGGCATGATCACACACACCTGTGATCCCAGTACTTTGGAAGGTGGAAGCAGAAGAATCACAAGTTCCAGCTCAGCCTGGGCAACTTAGCCACTTAAGGGCACCTCTCTCGAAATAAAAGTAATAAGTGCTGGGGATGGACCTCACTGGGTTCATTCCTCAGTGGGAAAAACCTGCTGTGCTTCTCCATCTGAGTGTGCTCAGGCCCAGGGTGGCCACCATGGCTGGACCCGTGGGGCAGACAGCATAAGGTTCTGGAGGTCTGGGTCTGGGGTCTGGAGCCCCCCAGAGCCTTTGTTTGAAGCTTCATCCAGGGTGGCAAATAGGCCAGGGCCTCCTGACAACAGCACCTACTGGCAGAGTCTCCGGAGGGCAGCTCCCCTGAGAGGGCCACCGAGCTGAACCTGGCCTGCCCTGCACCTGCGGCCTCTGGTGGTGGATGAGTGTGGGGCTTTAGGGGTCATACGCAGCTTCAAACTTGTCTGTTCTGATACTGGTGTTCATTTTTTGACACAGTTCATCTGACAAAAGTGTGAAAGTGTGGGATGTTGGAACAAGGACTTGTGTTCACACCTTCTTTGATCACCAGGATCAGGTATGGAATAATTAAAGTGTCTTTGTCTTTAGACTGCAGCACTGTCTGAGTCCTTTGCAGGAATAGTTTCATTTTCCGCCCCTCGAGCGGAGAGTGATGGACTCTGGGCTGGGACTGCTGCCGCTAATGTCTATCTAAGTCTGGGCCCTGCGTCACCTAGCACCACAGGAGTACCCCTGCCTACATGATAACGTGCACAGGCACAGCCTCTGTGCTGGGGCGCTCTGGCCCCTCCAGGCCTGGACCAGCTTGGTAAGGGCGATCCTCATCAGAAGCTGTGTTTGCCAGACTTATTGTTTGCCGTTTTTAAAACTGTCCAAAGAGATGGGATTTGTTCTTTAATATACTAGAAGGGAAATTCTTACAAGTTGTTTGGATTTTGTTTCCAATTTTGAAAGGAGCTTCTGTCTGTAGCTTTGCCAAGGTGTGAAGTATCATTGTATGCTGCTTGTTGGTCTTAATGTGCATGTGGATTCCTTGGGGTCCCCTAGCTAAACTGCAGTTCTGACCCAGCATGTCTGCTGTGGACCTGACATTGTGCCTGTCACGTGCCCCAAAGGGACAGCAGGCTGCTGACCCCAGTCACTCTGAGGATCAGGGTTTAGGAACTAGTCAGAATACAAATGAAACCCCACTGCGCATAAAGTTGGCTCTTAACATACTCTGAATGTTTCCAAATGCTTATAGATTTCTTTTGGAATGCAGCTTCGAATGAAGTTAACTAATTGCTCATGCTGACTCACTCTTTCAGTAAAGTCCTGGGGACTGGTCATGATCTTGACAGTCCACTGCTGGACTTAAGGGCGTAAATCCCGGTGTTGTGTGGTCCTGTGTGGGGTTCGTGTGCTGCTATTGCAGAGAAAGGTTTGCAGAGGGACTAAACCAATCTTGTAGATCAGGCATAATGCTAAATATATCTCATATCCACGGTGACACCCTGACCTCCTAGAACTGCCTCACCATAGGAAAGGCAGTCTTGATGGTCATCAGCTCTGCCTGGGAAGGAAGTATGAAGCTGTTTATTGACTGCACGGCACATAAAGTCTGTGGTGCCGATGGTGGCTGGTTCCCAAGACTCTAATGAGAATGAGCAGCTGGCAGGGTTTGTAGGCAGTGACCGTGAGCCTATGGGTCTCCTGGCAACATAAATGCTGGTTTCTTGTGGACTCCATGGTCATCCTCTGGATTCTGAATCTTTGCAAAAGTTGTAGATTATTCTGGTTAGTGTAGAAATAAAAATGGTTGTAAAAATTAAAACAGAAACATTAAATCTGCTGGAAGATAGAATAGGTAAAACTCTTGAAGACATTGGTGTCGGCAAAGACTATGAATAAAATCCTGATTGCACAGGAACTATCACAAAGAACCAACTGGGATCTCATCTTATTAAAAAGCTTTTGCACAGCAAGAGAAACCAAAAACAGAGTGGAGAGACAACCCACAGTGGTGAAAAAATGTTTGCCAGCTGTTCCTCAGACAAAGGATTACTATTTTTTTTTTTTTAGGATTACTGTTGAGGACATACAGAGAACTCCAAAAAATCAGAGTCCCCTCCAATTTAAAGACCCAATTCAAAAATGGGCATCTGAGATGGATACACACCTCTCAGATGAAGAAGTACAAATAGCAAATAAATATATGAAAAAATGTTCAACATCATGTCATTTGAGAGAAGCGAATTAAAACAACACTGAGATTCCATCTCAACCTGGAAAGAATGGCTGTTAACAAGAAATCAACCAATAATAAATGCTGGTGGGGCTGTGGGGAAAAAGGAACCCTTTTCCACTGTTGGTGGGAGTATAGACTGGTGCAACCACTGTGAAAATCAGTGTGGAGATTTCTTCAAAAAACTAGGACCAGGGATCCCATCTGACTTAGCCATTCCCCTCCTTTTAATTCTTTTGGGTACATTACCAAAAGAATTAAAAGCCTCATACTACAGCAATATATGCATACTTATGTTTATAGCTGCAGTTTGTCATAGCCAAGTCTTGTAAACAACCTAAGCGCTCATCAGCTTGTGAATGGATAAAGATGTGGGTTTTTGTACATAATGGAGTACTACTATGTTATAAAGAAGGATACACTCAAGACATTACTAGGAAAACAGATGTACCTAGAGTCCCTACTCTTCAGTGAAATAAATTGGACACACATATAAATACCACATTCTCTGGTATGAGAAACCAAAAGTGGAAAAAAGGGCTAAAATGTATAATAGGTATTGTGGACGCCGGGTATGGTGGCACACGCCTGTAATCCCAGCACTTGGGAGGCTGAGGCAGGAGGATCACTGCGAGTTCGAGACCAGCTCAGGCTACAAAGTGAGCTTGAGGCCAGCCTGAACTGCATAGAGAAACCCTGTCTCTTCTTTGTGGATCCTTGTAAAGATCTTTTTTTTTTTTTTTTTTGGCGGTACTGGGGATTGAACTCAGGACCCTGCGCTTGCTAGGCAGGCACTTATTCCACTGAGCTATATCCCCAGCCCCCTGAGACCCTGTCTCAAAAAGACAAAAAAAAGGTATTGTGAAAGAAAATGTTCAAACGGGGAGGGGAACAAGGAACAAGGGAAGGGGAAAGGAAAGAAGGGAAGAGTTAAAATAAGTAAAACATGGAAACAAAGTTTTTGTAAATGGAGAGAGGAGCAGAGGTTGCAGGGAAGGTAAGGGAATAGGAAAAAAGCAAGTTATATCATGTACAGGTAACAAATTCTCTATGATGAATGGGATTGTGTGTATCTAGTGTACCAGTCAAATATGACTGAGAACGTTCAGGGTGGGGCACTAACTAAATGACACAAAAGGAAGGTGCCTGGTTGAAGAGAAGCTGCCGTCCTCTCTGACTTAGGAACTACAGTAATGCCCTCAAGTATTTTTCTAGATTCAGAACAATGAGAAGTAAATGAGGATGTTCATCTTGTAAACAGTCTTCAGAAAGAATAAAATATTAATAGAATTTTTAAATTTGCAGGTCTGGGGAGTAAAATACAATGGAAATGGGTCAAAAATCGTGTCTGTTGGAGACGACCAGGAAATTCACATCTATGATTGTCCAATTTAGACATCAGTGTCTACAAGGCTAACACTGTGAAGACGACGTGCAGACTGTCGGGACATTCCTTTTATGTGCATTTAAATTAAGAAACTGAGCACATACTGTAGCAGAGACTAAAATTTTGTACACACGGTATCATTTTCCTGTTTTAATGGGAATGCTCTTCATACTTCAATAAAGAACTCTTGATGCAATGCCCCTGTTGGTGGACACGCTTCTTTCTTGGTTCATCTATCGCCAGAGAACAGAGAGAGGTGCAGCTGGGGGCTCTGAGCCTTGCAGCTTGGAAACAGTCCCCTCCCCAGGACCCCTCCTGAGCACACTTGGCATCCTGAAGCATGGAGTTCTGAAGGAAACGGTGTGTGGCGGGGCGGGCACAGCCTGTGGTCCTGGCCACCTGAGAAGCCTTCCATTCAGTACATTAAGATTGCCGTCCCCCCTGCCCCCATCACATAAGAGACCTCCGTATCCTGCTGGTGGGTGTGGGAAGGTGGCTGCTCTTGCTGCAGACAGTGCCCAGGCTGCAGCTGCAGAACAGGGCTGCATCCGGGGCATGGGCTCCCATGCCCAGAGAGTGGCTGACACGTGTGCTCTCTCTCCACCCCTCACTCAGAGCAGATGCTCTGCTTGCTCTCGAGCCTTAGCCTTACTTGCCTTCCTGGAACCACACTACCCCAGCCCTCAGGATCCTCCCTCGCTGTCCAGCCCTCTTCCTCCCACCCTCATATATGAGGAAGTTCCATTCCTTCCACCTCTACGTGTTAACACCACATTGGAGTGCTCGAGTGAAGAAAAAGCAAAGCCACTTCATAGCAGCTCCATTTTAATCTTAAAGTGGCAGGCGTAGAGATGGGATAAAATCGGAAGCAACACCTTCTAGAGGCCACTTATGTGCCAAGGAGGAGCTGGGTGTCATTTTGCTCCATTGCCAACTAAACAGTGGTTCTCCAGTGGTTATTTATCAGGAAGCCAGGGCACAGGAACAGCACCCTGGAGAGGTGGTCTGTTTACAAATTGATTTTCACATAGGCTAGATTGGAAGAATCAGCTTTCAGTCTCCTAACCAGGGACTGCGGCAGGCACAGGTGGGCTCTCTCTACTGGAGCAGCTCTGTCCCACCAGGAGCAGCCTGAAGTTGAGGTAATGCTAATTCGAGCTATGCTCTGCCTACCAGGACGGAGGCCATGACTAATGTGCCCTGCACCAGCCATCAGCAGCGGGAGTACACATGGATGAGGCCCCATGAGAGCCTGCCTGTTCCCACCAATGTCACCTCATTGGGACACCCTTTGGATATGGCTGTGAGGTAAGGAAAAACCCTTTAGAAAGGAGCTCAGCTGGAAGAACATGAGAGGGACAGTGGGACATTCTGTGCTTTCCTAGTCCTTCAAGTCACCGGGGGTCACTAGGCAAAAGCCACTGTCCATGGCTCAGACCAATGACCTCTCTTGGCCCCTGCTGCTGCCTGAGGCTGCCAGGGATACAGGAGAGTTTCATTTTCAAGCAAGCACTTGGGTGGGATGGGGTTGCAGGGGTTCCAACAGAAGAGCATGAAAACCAGAGGACTGGGGCAGGGTCACAGACAAATGGTGTGTCCATAACCACTTAAGACACTGGTTTATCCTCCCGAAGAGCTTGGGAAGTTCAGAGACTCTCCAGGAGAGGTGTGTAGACTCTTGGCCCACAACAACCATCCAGGGGCACCGAGTGAAGGGTCTAGGCTAGGTGTGCACCAGGGCACACAGCCTGCTTGGCGTGGGTCAGGGCCGGGAAGCCCTGTGTGTGTCTGTGTTTGTGCAGACATTCGTCTGGAACCTGGACTCAGAAATGTCAATCAGCAGCCTTACGTGCAGGCCTTCAGCAACTGCCAGGGCACAAGGGTGAGAAACCATCTGTAGACATAGCCAGGATATCTACCGTACCTTCTGAGCCGCAAGGGGGGTTGCGTGTGGCTCTGGGCTGAGTGCTACCAGAAGCTGAATAACAAAAAAGCCACTGGAAGAACATAGTGTCAGTGTGGTCACCAGCATCCCTAGGACGGTCCTGCAGGTGTGGACCAACGGCTCCCATGGGCAAACTGATTTACACATAAAACATTGAAATGTAAACAAGCATAACTTAAATCAGAACCAAAAGAAACCCAAAGATACTCAGCCGTGGAGAATGCTGAACACACACACAGGACACCCCAGACGCAGCCGTTACAGGATGCCATTTCATTGTGCCAACGTTACACTGCCCCCGTGTCACGCCGCCTGGCACTGCACGCCAGCGCGGGGCCCGTCCTCATCCTCCTCATAGGCCTCGCGCTGTGGGCGCCAGCCCTGCTCGCCGGCGCTGAACTCCTGCAGCTCTGCCTGCTCCATGTCCTCTGTGACCCGCACCTTCTGCCGTGGGGGCAACAGGGCCTCCAGCTGCGCCAGCTTCTCTGGAGATAGCCAGTGCTGCTCAGGGAAGGTCACCTGAGAGGGGACAGAAGGATGTGGCTCATCCCTCCCAGCTGGGGGGCAGGGCAGCCTCCCCAGGATCAAAGGCAGTGCACTTACTAGGAACTGGATGACCAGCATCCCCTTCTCCAGGGGGGCCTTGTAGATAGGCATCCCCTCGTTGCGCACACATCGCAGTTCCCCGTGCTTTATCACCTTACCTGCCACAGAGAAGGTCAAGTGTGACACAGGAAGCCAGGGCCCATGAAGTCGGTCTCTCTTGGGGACAGTGGGGCCGGCCTAGGAGATGGCAGGAGCATGGGCTCCGGCATCCCCCAGCAGACACTGCTATAGCGAGTCCTCCAGGCTATTGGCCTCACCGAGTCCATCTGGCCCAGGAGAGGATCTTCCAACCCAATACAGATGAGTGTGTGTGTGTGTGTGTGTGTGTGTTGTCCTGCTCCTACCAGGGCTCTGATCTATTAGGAGGTCAGCAGGTCTGGGACAGAACCCAGGGCACACACCCACACCCACACCCACACCCACAGGACAAATAAAAAGCCATATAATGTAAAATGAGATGGTTTGTTTGTCATTTTGGGGTGTGTGTGTGTGCCAGGAATCAAACTCAGTGCCTCGAGCTTGCCAGGCAGGCCCTGCGCTGCTGAGCTACCTCACCAATCCACGGTGTGAAAGGTTAACAGGTAAAACCAGCTACAGGCCCTCCTACTGTTCTTATTTTCATAACTTTTTGTAAGTGTGAATTTTCAAGTTAAAAGATCTTTTAAAAACACAAACTTAGGTCAAGGCTTAGAAATATAATTCTACTTCATACGATCCCCAAAGAGGAGGAACCGAAAGAATCAGAAAGGAAACTGAGGGAGAAACAGAACAGGCTGAACATATATTTGTTTAACTGAGTAACCAATTTGAAGAAAACAGTGTAATACAATAACCACTGTTAATTTCCTATCACCTTGTCTGAAATTCTGTATAGCTTCTATTGTTTGGGTGTTGTTTTGTTGATGTCTGTTTGTTTGTTAATGTATTTTCCTACTTTTATCTTTAAAATTAAAAAAAAAAAAAAAAGAACAGGCCAAAAGAGGCAGCGAGCAGAGGAACAGGCTCAGAGCAGGGGAGCTCTGTGAGGGTGGCCTCAGGGTGGCACTGGTCGCTTGGACTCCAGGTCTTATCACAACCACCATGACCACGACGCCCTGGCAAGTTTATCAGCCAGTCGCCTCCCAGCCTCCCCACCCTGCCCTGTTTGCCAAGGTGAAGCGACTTCTGACCTGTGGTCAGGAAGGCACCAGAGCAGCACTATTGGTGGCCGCCGGCAGGCCGGGGTGTCAGGCATCCAGACAGTTCATGTGCTGCTTGGAAAAGGCTTAAGCAAAGCATGCACCTGGCCCTGCCCTGCTTCCAGCCCATGCTGGGGGGGTGCTCTGGGGCCCATACTAAGCCAGGACTGAGGCTACAGTGACCGCCAACCCTGTGAGCCCAGGCCCTAGGACGCCTCCCTCAGCTGTTCCCTGGCACCCACTGGTGGGGGCACCTCCGAAGATAAGTGGGCAGGCAATGTCTTTGTCTCAGAAAACTTGATTTTACACCCTGCCAGAGGAAAATGTAGGCAAATCAACACACAGCCCACTTGACAGAAAAACACCACTATTTTTAACAGCAGCTGTGTTTTCTTCTACAAAACTTCTTTAAAACTGAAGGGCTGGGCGTGGTGGTGCACACCTGTCTTCTCAGCACTTGGGGCTGTGGCAGAAGGGTCATTGAGTTTGGGACCAGCCTAAACTACATAGTGAAGCCCATCTCAGATAAACAAACAAACAAACAGAAAAAATAAAAAGTTTAATTGGCAGATTGCCGCTAGAATTTCAGACCCCAAGATTCCTATTGGAGGCTTCTGCCCCAGCTCTGTGTTTTTCTCCCCCCCTAGGAAAATAGAAAGGAAATGAAATTCTCCAATCATTACTGCTGACTTTAAATCTAGAGAAAATCAAGTCCCAGCCACAGAGGTCATCACGCCACACACCCAGAGCGGAGCGCACAGGGGATGTTACCTGGTCTGGTTGTGAAAACAAGGGTTCGATCATCTAGTGTTTTTATCGTCTTCTTGAAGCCACAAAGAGCTTCAGAAAGCTGAATTTTCATTTTCATGATCAAGTCGTGGCCTCGTCTCTGAAAGACACTATGATCCTTCTGATCAAGCACAATTATGACATCGCCAGGCTCCAGCTCAGGCTCCTGGTCTCCTTCGCCATGAAATAGTATCTTTTGCCCATCTTTCATACCTATGGAACATCAGCCCTTTCTAATTAGCCACTTCTCATAAAAGCTGTACTTTCTCAGAGCTTTTCAAGAAGGGACAGAGTCCTTTGGGGCCTCTCCACTCATCAACCTCCCAACCTCAAGTGGGCATAGGACGGGGCAGGGCCCCTGGGACAATGGCTTTGTGGGGGGTGGGTCACCTAGACCCCAAGCTACGTGAGGAAGGTGGGGAAGGAGCGTGAGGTTCCACATCTGGCTCACATTACACTTCCCAGCCCGGAGCCTGTGAGCCCGCGGGGAGACCACACTGTGAGCACAAGGTCACCACCCTCCTCCCAGATGGCATATTGTTCTGGGGACTGAGGAGGACAGGACAGCCAGTGAGTCTCTAACACATACTATGAACACAGGCACAGGGTAAGGGTTGTTTAAGTGAAGAGTCCTTCTCCGTACTGGAGTAGGTACGGGTGTTGAGTTTTGGACTTTCGGTCTCCTCCCTGAGCTACCATATGTTTGCTGGTGTGGAAAGCTACAGAACACTCAGGGAATATTTGGGAAAGAGCTGTGACTGAAGTCTACCGTACGATGATGGCACCGGGCAAGACAAGCAGCAAAAGAAGCTGATCTATATGGAAGAATCTGATGCCACATGGAGGAAAGGAGCATGAGCTACTAAGACACGAGCTCTGATGGGCAGCAGGAAATACAGATCCCAAACGTGGGGCTGGACATGCCTGCCGAGGGCAGTAAATCAAAGCTGAGGTAGGACCTGAGGGTAGCAGGAAACCTTAAAAGAGGTTAGCTGTGATCGCCGCGAAGCCGATGCAGCAGGAAAACTGGCAGGTGCCATGGGGTGGATGTATGGCCAGGAGGGTCAAGGGGAGCCCTGGAAGCAGGCAGAGTCCTGGCACACCCTAGCATCCTTCAGTTCCAGGTTGTGCAGCTCAAGTCCATGGCGCCAAGCCTGAGTGGGGAGCACCAGTTCCACGCAGCCTCACCTTTTTCCACGTGTACCTCAATGATCTTCTTCTCTCGGATCACCTTGGTGCCACTGCAATTTTCACACCGGTCCTTGGGGTTGATGCGCTCACCCTGGCCCTTGCACTCCACACATACAGTCTGGATCTGCTGCACCATGCCTGGCCCGATCTGCTGGATATGGATCTGCATCCCCCGCCCCTTGCACAGCGGGCATTTTTCCACAGAGTCCTTCTTCCCACCGATACCTGGGAGTGAGAGGGTGACAGGGGTGAGGACTCTGCTATTACCTTCCAGGGCTCTGCAGCAGGAGGACAGGAAATCTCCTGTTCCAGTGGACATGGACTGGAAGTCCCTTTACAGGCAGTGTGGGAGAGTCTGAAGGAGCCTAGTCATGCAGACAACACCACACATTAACATGTGACCTTACACAATTGTGTTTGGGGCTGTATTGATCCAATTTTTTATTTTAGTCTTATCAACTGGTTTTTCTTCCACCCATCTCAGGGTGGAAAAACACCCAGGGTCACAAGCCAGTGAGGAGGCTGGGCTGAACATATTCAAAGGACAGGAGCTCTGTCAACAGAAGCAGCCACCAAGTTGGCTGGCCCTCTGTGGACAATGGGACCTGAGCCATGTCAGTTACCTTTACATCACAGTGGAGGGTCATCAGATGATGGCCAGACTGCAGGTTCATTAAATAAAGCTTTGCGAGGCCTCAGGCACATCTAGTCATTTTTGCACTGGGACCACAGAGTTGAGGGATTACGACAGACTCTTTCACCCTTTACAAGAAAACCTTGCCAACCCTGAGGTTAAGTGAGTTGTCTTGATTTGGACATTTAAAAAATAACTCTCAATAAATTAAATAAATTTGTAGCCCGAATAAGACATTCAGGCAAATAGCTGTGGCCTCGGGCTGCCTACTGGCAGATACTGCCTGACCCTTGAGTTGGAAAAAATGTTATTTTTCTCTGAGCAATGAAATAATCAGACTTACTTCTAGACCTAAGGGATCAGAACTGCGAGATTCATTCAAAATTTTTACCTTCACACTTCTCACAAATTATATTCTTCTGGAGGGCCAATTTCTTGGTGATTCCATTATACAAATCTTCCAAAGTTACTGACAACTGATGCACAACATTCTTGCCTTACAAGAGGGAAAAAACCAGTATGTAACAGTGTAAGTAGCAGACCGCAGTGTTGAATTCCACCCACATGGCCCTGCACTGTAAATATCCTGGGTTCCTCCTCCTCTCCTGCAGGAAGTGACACCCCCTTTACACTTGTTCTATACTCTGTCCTCTGTGAGCACCGGGTTTAACACCCCATCTACTATGAACTAATTCTCAATCATTTATGGGCATCAGCAAGAAGACTTTCTACCTTTATTTCCTGAGGAAAAAAAATCTGAAGATAGGGAGATTCCTGACTGAGAGACAGAAGGCTCAGTGACAACAGACAATGATGTTAACAATGATGCTAGTTGGCCAAGTCCTCCTGATTCAAGCAGCCCTTCCTCACGGATAAATGTGTGACAGCCAGAATTGCTGGGCCAGTCACTGAAACGCCTCCTTGGGCACAGATCTCTGTACGTGTTTCTGTAATTTGTACCTAAGTGTGGACTCTTTCCTCTGCCCAGCTCTTGTATCTGTACCCGGGATGGTGGGCACCTGTTCCTCAGGGTAGGACAACTCCTAAGGCTGGATGTCCCTGCTGTCCAGAGTCCTTTCTGTCTCTGGGACAAGGTGTCCTGGCTGCCTGGTTGTCAACTTCAAGAGATAACAATGAAGGGCATTCAGGACTGGGGACCTAGCTCAGTGGCACAAATGCCTGCCTGGCAAGTGCAAGGTCCTGAGTTCAATTCCTGACACCAAAAAAAAAAAAAAAGATTAATGAAGAACATGAAGTTTTTCATCTTAATGCAGTGAGGAGCTGGGCAAGAGAATGTCCAGGGTTTTAATCACATCTACGTCATCAATTACATAAGCAGGTGACCTACCAGAGGGCAGGCAAGGACTGTTCCCCAATAAACACTTGGTGATTTTCAGTACAGGGTGTTCACAGGATTGGTACTCAAGTTTTTTAAAGCTCAAAGTCAATTATAATATGAGAATAAGCACCTTTCCACAGGGAACTCAGTGACTAAAACCAAATTTCTTACAAACAATGCAGAGCTTATTTCTCCTGATTTTATCAAGAGATGTACTAAGCTTGGTTATCTGGTCTTAGGATCCACAGCAGGTTGTCAGGAGTCATGGGGCAGGAGTAAAGGAGCTGGGCCACCCGGAACCACTGACCACAGAGATGGTGTCTGAAGCTTGGTAGAGGAGAAACAGGAAGGGAAAACCCCAGAACTCAAAACGGGGGGCCATTTGTGAAATACTGGGGGCCGTTTATAAAATATGAGAAGGTGAATTTTGTTATCCAGAAAACCCTGAGCCAGTCAAAACGAGGAGGCACTGAACATAGCAAGTCCCATCTGGGATGAGACAGCCCACTGGCCCTGATTCAGGCAGGGACCCAGGCCAAGGGTGAGGGCAGGTGGCTCTCTCCCTCAGGAAATTCTGGTGCGTCAACCCCACCAGAGAGGACAGGAAGCCCTTGACCTTCCTCCTTTCTACCCAAAATGCCATTTGCTTTTTCTTCTGGGGCTTGAAGTCTGTAAGATTACTCAGCATACTAGTGACTCCTCACTGAAACTCCTCCTTGGGCACCGAGTTCTTTACTTATGTCTCTAATTTGTGGGCTCTTTCCTCTGTCCAGCTCTTGTATCTGCACCCAGGACAGTGAGCACCTGTTCCTCACTGCTTATTTCACGAGATCCAGTCCTAGGGATTTGACAAGGAATGAGCTAGTTAACGATTTCCAAATATGACAGTTGTACCCTTTTAAACACAACCCATCCTGATTCCAGCGTGTACAGTTTTGCAAACAACAAAACTTGCTTACATCTCTTTAGAAACATTTACCTCGTCTGTCTCTTGCCATCCGTCCTCCACCACCAAAGAACATGTCAAAGATGTCCATGGGGGAGGAGAAGCTGGGGCTGCCTGAGCCTCCTTCTTTAATCGCCTGTTCCCCGCCCTGGTCATAAATCTCCCTTTTCTTTGGGTCTGAAAGCACTTCATAGGCCTGGGATATGAGTTTAAACTTTGAAAAAAAAAAAGGAGAGGAGAAAGATTTAAAAAGAGAGAGGTTTGAGTCATTTTATTATTAAAGGAAATGCACCATCAAAATATAAACCAATCCCAGAGGGGCCTGCGCTCAGTCCCTCTAGCTGTTGGAAGCTCACTTCTGCTTGCTTCTTCTCTAGGTGGGACACACATGGCCACTGATAGGGAGAAAAAGGTGATGGGGACACTGTGAGGACTAAAGAGAAAGCAGGGCAAAGGAAAGTTTCTCCCCACCCTGGCTGCACCAGATAGGAAAGCAGAGTGCGTCGAGGAGGCGGTGAGCCCCAGCCAGGCCACCTTGGTCACCAGGCACAGCCCGGGATTCCAGGTGTTGCTATAGCTTTGAGTTCCCAGGGGTCAATTTACTCATGAAGAGTATGAAATTCACCCGCAGGCACTTGTGAGCACCCAGCACATGCCAGAGTTCAAGCTGCACTCATGCTTCCCAGACATCAGTCCCTTCCTAGGTCTCCCCCCATGTTGCAGCTACTGGCAACACCGACCACCCCCTGCAACAGATCCCACCGGTGTCCCTGAGACAGACACAGTATCCAAGCACGGCACTGCTGCCAAAACTCGGCCACTGGAACCCAACCATAAGAATCAGAAAACCCAAGGCAGGGCCATTCTGCAAAATTAAGGGCACCAAACATGAGAAGCGGTCTTGAGTTGGAGCCTGCACAGGGGAAAAGGGCTACCAAAGGCATTACTGGAACAAGCAAACAAATGCATTTAAAAAAAAAAGTTACACATCTTGTATTTGATAACTGCACTGTGGTTACCTACAAGGGTGTCCATTTGGGGTTTTTTTTTTTTTTTTTCTTTCTTGGTACCAGGAATCAAACTCAGGACTTTGCAATTGCCAAGCAGGGACTTATGCCACTGAGCTATATCCCTGGCCCAAGATTCTTAGGAAAAGCATGCTGAACTATTAGCACTGGGTGGCTGTGAGATGAGCAAATAGTGTTGGTATCAGAGATCGCTAAAGCAGTGTGCTCTCTCTGTACGAATACCTTTATTGACAGAACAGAGACTGCTAACACGGTCATTAGTTATCACTGGCGGGACCAGCTGAAGGGGGTACAGCGGCTCCCTGGGTTCCTCTCATCTCTTCTCTAAGCACGCGGACACCTCTAAAACAGGGCCTGAACACTGAACGTGCAATTTCCGTCCTCCTCCCCACTGCCTCCACCCGCCTTGGCCCCCTGCGCCCTCAGCAGCCTGCACCACTGCACCAGCTTCCCCACTCCACTCGCAGCTTCTCTTCACCCCAGCCAATGCTCTGCCCAAACCTCCCTGACAGCCCCAGTCCCTGAGAGCAAAAGCTGGTCCCGGGTCACCTAGTAGCCCAACCTCCTGTGGCCCAGTTCTCTGCCAGCCTCCTTGCTTTCCCGCAGGGCCATTCCTTTCTTCAGCAGAAACATTGAAGCATATGGGGTTAGGTGCCGTGCTGGACAATTGGAAAGAATGAGGCCACGCTGCCTCTAGTAGGTCTGGGCCTGTCTGCAAGTCAGGGTCACACAGCATGCTCCATGGAATGCTCACCCAACACCACGGTACTCACAGACCCCTGGACTTACTGGATGAACCCAAGAGTCACTGAAGCATTCAGTCAGAAGCTGGGTCTCTCATGGGGAGGGGGAATCTCCCCGGCCCACAGTGGTCCCCCCACCCAGCCTCTGGAACCAAGGACTCCAGCTTCTCACTCAACTCCTGGACTCCTTCCCTCTGCTGAAGATGAGAGCTCTGAACTTTCAGACTGCGATCTTCTGCACAGAACCTCCATGGGCCAACTATACAGCTGGAGAAGATGGCTTAGAAGATAACACAGCAAGTTGAAAAAGTATTTATTACCAGGCTTGGTGG
>PVLD010000839.1:186672-242301 GCA_004027595.1 Dinomys branickii
AAAAAAAAAAAAAAAAATTATGATAAAATACTGAGTGAAGAGAGAGAGGGGGAAAAGCCTATGTACCAGGCTGGCCACACACAGTCACTCTGGGAGAAATTTCTCTAGGATGCACAGGGGTGGGCAGTGTGATGTGTTCTTAGTGGGCTTTCCTCTGTAGTCTGAAACTTCTTGCAGTGTTAGGATTTTTACCTTGAAGTAAAAATCAATTACCATTCAAACTAAAAGGGACAATGAAATTGGCCAAGAGACCAAACTCGTCTCAACAGGACAGCAGCCAGAAAGGTACCCCTATCATTACCCCTGAAAGGGACCATTGTGCCAACCTGCCATCTGCCACCCTGGGTCTTCCAGAAAACCAGCCACGGAGGAGACAGATACAGAACCCTCACAGAGCAGCCCCGTGTGACAACAAACGCAGGCCACCCAGCACTTAGCAACACAGGACAACAGGGCAGAAACAAAGACCGACACCCACGGCCTTCTCAGTTGTCCCAGTGCAAGGTGGAAAAGGATCAGCTTAATCTATTTTTGAAGAGACATTAATAATGCAGTGACAAATTCAGGTGAAAAAAAAATAAAAAAGGTTCCGCCAACGATGATACAGTCACAAAGTTAGGTGAAGAAAAAAAAATAAGCTCTCTGCCTGCAACTACATAAAGACCCTCACGACAAAGAAAAGTTCTGCAATGTCCCCAGCCTGGACAGGGGGTGCTTGGCGAATGAATAGATGAACAGGACTTCCTGGGGATCTGGGCAGTGGGGTTAGGGTTAATTTGCATTTGATTCTAATGCAAATGTCCACTGACCTCCCCAGCCCCCTCCTCTCTGCAATCTCCCTCCAATCCGCCTCTTTATGCTGCTCTCTCGCCCGTACACACCCAGAATGTGTTAAAGGTGCATCTCTCCTTTGGCACCCCATGGCACAGCTAGACACACGCTGCCCATGGCGACACAGGTAGTGAACAAGTAGTCACCACAAAAACCAATGAGGACTGGGCCAGAGGCAGCCCCCAGGAAGATGTCCTCCCTGGCACTAAGTGAAAGGTCTTGTCCCTTTTGTGGAAGGGAGGAACGAAAAGCATTCCTGGTGGCAGGCACATCGCAGAGCCCCCCAAACCGAGAGGGGCTGCTGGACCTCCCTGGACCTCCCTGCTAAGCACTTCACTGGCTTGACACAAATGCAGGGCTTGGCTAGAAATAAACAGTAGTTTAAAACCAAGCAAACCACCTACCCAGACAGGCTTATAGAGCGAAAGCTATACATGTGTTAAGAGCAAATTTACTATCTCTTTTTCTTTTTTTAAGTTTCTGGCCCCAAGAGTACACTCATTTCACTCAGCATGCGCACAGCCGGCCGTGAACTCACTCGGGTAACGAGTGTAAGCCTTGACCTAAGACCAGGTCAGAGGCTTTCCCACAGACAGCTGCTGCCAGCCGGCTGGAACATGAACTGACGAGCCAGGAACCTTCAGAAGAGACGTCAGAGACAGACTCAGGCAAGACAGGGAGCAAGTCTGTGAATCACAAAGCAAGCCTGGGACATTCAGAGCTACAGTAAGCCACCTAAATATAGAAGAAACGGACACCAGCAGGAGGGACGAACGGTCTTGCACAGCATTTTGAACTTATGACAGTCACATTCGGCACAAGGCTAAATATAAATATTCTATCACTCTTCCACCAGCCGACCTTCCCTGAGCAGCTAGCCCCAGCTGGCAATGACTAACACAGGCGGGTCTTTTGATCCATGTATTGTTGCCACAGGTCTAAAGGCTAGATGGTGATGGTGGCTTTAAAAGTGGCCCAGGATCACCGCTATCAGCTGTTCTGGCCCCTCCAGGATCCCCAGAGTTTTGTAAGAAAATGGCCAGGAGCAAAGGGAGACCTGGCTGTCCTTCAACGACTGACCCAAGTCACATATTCAGGTAGGCTGTATTGTCCTAGGACAGAGACAGAATATCTCTGTAAAGGACAGGAAAAGTTTAATTTAGGTCTCTAAGTCAGGGTACGCCTGGCCTATGATGGCGGCACTCAGCATCAGCTGCAGCCAGTGGGACTGTAACACGCACGACAAGTGACTGTGTGGGTCTCAGATTCCTCCATGTTGGCAAGCTGGGTGGGCAAGAGGGAGCTCTAGGATGGACCCGGGTGTGTGCAGAGCCGGCTGGAGGACAGGAAGTCACTCACGGTTAGTGCATCAACAGAGAACCCAGCACAACACAGCCCAGTACCCACAGTGTCAGCTGGCACCCCACTTCTGCTGCTGCTTTAGTGTCCCATGAGGGCCCTATAGGAGCCTCCATGCCCAGACCCCAGGGATTGGGACCCCAGTCACTGGCGGGGTGACGGAGACTGGCAGGTACTAGGGTCTTGGTCCCTGCCCCCACCAGCAGGCTGGCCAGTACCCTTATAGGATCACCCTGATCCCGGTGTCCCCCACCTCCGTGCCCCTCCTGGTCCCCCCAGCCCATCCCTGCCCCAGGTCCCTGCATCTGGTCTGTGGTCCCCTGTCTGTGCTCCCTGCCCCACTTGGTTCCCAGGCCCCTTTATCCCGGGCACCTGCCCCTGGACCCCATTTGTCTGGCTGGGGTTCTTGTCTGGGTGGAAGCGCATAGCACCCCGCCTGGTTAACCTGGTCCCTTATCTCCCCTCAGTCCTCTGGGACCTCTGTCCCCCCTCGGCGCCCCTACGCCACACCACCTTCCTCCCTCGGTTGCTGGGTCTTCTGTCTCCCCTCGGCCCCCTAGAGCCCCCGTCCTCCTCCCTGTCCCTTCGATCCCCGTGCCCCCGCCCTGTCCCCGCCCCGTCCCCGCACCCGGTCGCCCTCGCTCGGGTTCTTGTCGGGGTGGTAGCGCAGCGCCAGCCTCCGGTAGGCCCTGCGGATCTCGTCGGGCGCCGCGCTCGGCTTTACGCCCAGGACGTCGTAGAACTGCGTCTCCTTCACCATCGCCACGGTCCCTGCGCCCTGGCCGGCGTCACCGTTGTCACCGTCACCGGCAGGCGCTGGCGCCTCTTGCCTGCCCGCCCGCCCGGCTCCCCGCGGTTTTATCGGTGCGGGCGGGCGCGGTGACGGCTGTGGCGACGGTGGCGACCGTGACGACCATAGCGACGGTGACGACACAGCGCCCAGAACCTTCGCGGCTCCGCCCCGCCCACAGCCGAAGCCCCGCCCTGCCTTGGGGTCTGGGTCTAGGTCGGGGTCCAGGTTCAGGTCCCGGTCTGCTCAGGATCTCGTGGGCGGTGACACCCCACCCCCCAAGTCCCTACCCAGCCTGTTGTATTGACCTCTGTGCAGTCACAGGCCCCCATTGTAGTTTTAGAGGGTTTGGGGGAATCGAGCCTTAAGCCATGGTGGTCCCCATTACCTCAGGTCTGGGGTGACTTTTCCAAGGCTGGGATGCCTTTGATCCTTCCCAGTAGTGCAGGGGACCTGGTGGGATCCCAGGTGCAGACAGTGGCCCCTCCACTGCCCAGGATGGGGAGCCCATGAGTCCCCCCAGGGTGAGCAGGCAGCCCCCAAGTCCGCTGAGGCGGACCGGGACCCCTCTTACCCCAGAGGTAGCCCCAGTCCGTGTGCCAGCCACCAAGGTAGGACCATGCTAGGGGGCTTAGTGTTGCCTCCACGGGCCATGCTGGTGCCCAGGAGCCAGAGTAAAGACCCCAAAGAAGCTGGCTGTGCAAGGCACCACCGCTATCTGGGAGCTACAGGCTCCCTCGACTTCTGCTGGGCAGGTGTGTGGTGAAGGATGAGGCGATATTGCAGCCTCCAAGGGTAGCCTGGCCAGTTTGGGGTCCTGAGCCTGAACCAGGCCCTGCCCCCTTCTATGTTCAAAAGGAGTGACAAGCACCTTCACGTCCAAGAGCAATGAATCGTCTCATCTCCAGTGCTGGGGATGTGGTTTTTCCTCTGAATTAGGCCCCTGTAAATCAGTTGTCTTGGGCAGATCCTCAGCTGGATGTCAGGAAGTTCCGGTCCTAGAACCAGATAGCATCAGCCACAGGGAGTGATTGAACACACGGTGAGCATGTAGATCCAAGAAATTTATTACAGCAAGAGACACATCACCATGAATCCTTAAAATATTTCCTCCTTGCTTCAAACCCATGCCATTCCTGCCACTTTGTGAAGCAGCTCTGGAAGTCCTCATTTATGTCTTCGTACAGTGAATACTATGCTGAGGGCCGTCCAACAGAGAGGTGGGCTCATAAAAACAGGGCAGTGCATCCTTATACATCATGTTTTCACCATGAAACTTACAGCTTTTTCCCAGAGTCAAAATGAACATGAAAGGTCAATGCTTTGAATCTGTTCAGGACATGCAGGCAACCAAGACAACTCAACTAAAGATACTCAGGAAAGAGGACCTCTGGGACTGCTTCAGAAAGGCAGGAAAATGGGATACATATGCACGAAGCCAGGAGGAGGATCATGAGGCGGATTCATGGTAGTACATCTTTTACTATAATAAAGATTTTTAATCTAAACTCTCTGTAATCTTTCACACTTCGAGTGTAAGCCTCATGCTCTGAACCTGCCCACCACCTCCTACAAGACATGGTCACTGTCGAATGCCTGCCTTTCTTGCAGGATCCTCCCAAGGACCAAGGGAATGACAGACAGGTGAAACCTGGCCATTCATAGGGGGCCTCAGGAAACTCCTCAAAACCCCTGTGACCAGGCCGCACCCTGGCCACCACCACAGAGCTGCTGAGGTCAGAAGCAGGCGTCACGTAAACAGAGGTCCCCGGGGGTTCCAGCATGAGGCCAGAGCTGAGAGCTACTGTCCAGCCCTGTGCATGAGTCCAGAGTCAATGCTGTTGGCTGGTGAAGTAGCCAGGATATGCCTGTGAGAGACAGGATGGCTTCAGGGTAAGCAGAGGCAGGGCTCAGAGAGGGGGCTGTGAACTCTGGTGTCTGTGAGACCTGGGTTCCAATCCAAGCCCTATTCTTCCTGGCCCTGTGACTTTGGGCAGGTGGCTTCACCTTTCTGAGCCTCAGTTTCCACACATAATAGTACCTACCTCAACCTTCTGAAGCCCCTGTATATAGTTTCAGTGGATGTTGATATGCTTTTTACTTTTTGTTTTTGTCTAAGTAAAAAGCTGATAAAAGATTCTCCTTGACCAAACTCTAGCCATGTTCCTCTGAGCCCTCTTCTTGGCATACGCCTCACCTTGGAATAGTTTCTAATGGCTCAAGGCCACATCTCTTAAGATTACCCTCCTTCCCCCTAAAGTGCTTGCCTGAGAAAACTCCAGGGTGCCAGAGAATTCGGTGGGTTCCAGCCACCCCTGAGAAGGGGGCTGTCTCTGATCTCCACGGGAGGGAGGAAGTCTAACTTTGATCATCGCCCAGGCTCACACAGCTGGGCTGGCCTCCTTTACACTGACCGCCCTTAGTAATTTTCACTTCTCTGCCTCTGCTGGCCTGTGTTTGTCCATCCCTCCGCCTCCTGGAAAAGGCGCAGTTGGTTTTGTGCAAATAGAAAGTGAGCTCAGTTCATACCAGACTTCCCTCTTACCGCAGTGATTCCTGGTTAAAATCTGCCCTCAAATGACCAGTGATGTCAAACATTTTCTCATATATTTATTTGCCATGTCTACTTCTTTGCATGAGAATTGTCTATTTCAGAAGCCCATTTTTGGATTAAGTCTTTAAACTTGGAGAGTCTGATTTTTTAAAAATTCTCTATCTATTCTAGATAATAGTCCTTTCTCTGAGGTATAGCTGGCAAAAATTTTTCCCCATTCTATGTGTTGTCTCTTTCCTCTGTTGGTGATTTCTCTTGCTGTGCAAAAGCTTTTTAATAAGATGAGATCCCAGCTGTTGATTCTTGCAATAGTTTCTGTGCGATTAGGGTGTTTATAAAGTCTTTGCCTCCTCCAATGTCTTTAAGAGTTCTACCTAGTCTATCTTCCAGCAGATTTAGTGTTTCTATTTTAATATTTAAATATTTGATCCAATTTGATTTTAGTTTAGTGCATGGTGAAAGATATGGGTCCAAGTTTAGTCTTTGGCCTGTGGAAAACCAGTTTTTCCAGCACCGTGTATTAGAGACTCTCTCTTCCAGTGAAGATGTTTGGCCCCTTTATCAAAGATAAGGTGGCTCAGTGTGTTTGGAGTTATTTCTGCATCTTCTAATCTGTTCCACTGATTCCCAGTTCTGTTTTTGTTTTGTTTTTTGCCAGTACTATGTGTTTTTATCACAATAGCTTTGTAATGTACTTTCAAGTCAGGGTGATAGGGAGGATTGAACGTCCTTGTGTATTTCACCACAGAAACCTGGGTCACACTTTGCTGCTTGGGGCATCTTGAATTCCTTGGGCTATGTTCCATGAGGCTCCTGGGAAATTCCCTTTAGCACATGCTTTGATTTTCTTCATTGCTGCACAAACTCTAGGTTGGCCATGGCCACTCCCTGCTGGGGAGAAGGTGGGAGAAGGAGGGGTAAACCGGGCCGTGAGGGGCGGCAACTTAGTCATTTTTCTCACTGCTGAGAGAAAATACTCAACACTCATAATTTAGGGGAGAAGAAGTTTACTGTGGCTCATGTTTAAGTCCATAGTTAGCTGGCTGTAAGGCAAGACAGCCTGGCAGAGGCCATGGCGGAGGGGAGCTGCCCACGGCAGGCGGGTAGAGAGAAGACCCTCTGACAAGGAAGCAGGAAATCAGCGCCAGAGCCAACAACACGCTGGGCTCTCTTCCGTCCTCTCTCTTCTTTCCCTTCCCCTGCCTTTCCTCTCCCTCACCTCCCCCCCTTCCAGTCTCCTTCCCCTTCCCCTTCTTCCTCCTCCTCTTCCTCTTCCTCCTTTTTTTTTTTCTCTCTCTCTCTGAGTCAAGAAGTTGCAACATTCTGCTGAGTTTCTGCAAAAATCATATAATCCATACCTACATCCTCACAATTTTGAGGTGGAGGAAACAGGGACTCAGAGAGGGGCCAGAGCTCACCTAGGCCACACAGCATCTCAGTCTAGGCAGGTTAAGGATGGAACCCAGGCTTTCTAACTCCAAGCCAATGTCCTCTGTATCACACAGTCATCACAACGCCCCCAAGCAAGTTCACCAGGCATTTTCGAATAAACATTATAATACAATGTCCAAATAGAAAGCACACACTTTTCTGAGTGCGCTAGGCAGGGATTGTCAGAGTGAGCAGGCCTATGTAACCCCGCCCAGAGCTGAGAGGAGAGAGTGGCCAGGGCTCCTCTCCCTGTGCAACCTGCCCTCCTCAGGGAGCCCCTGCCTGATGCCAGTGCAGATCTGTTTTATGTCTTTGTGGACATGGTGTAAAGGGGGTGCTTTCAGCTCTGGCCCCACTGGCTCACTGTCAGCTCGGTGAGAATCGCTCACACTGGTGGGTTTTGCGCAGCTCATTCATTCTCAGTGTTCTCTGGGTCTCGTCACAGGAGCACACCACACACCAGTGCTCCTTTGACCACAGATGAACCTGGGGCTGTTTCCAGCGTGGGGAAGCATGGGAAGCGTGGGTGTTACTTCCCTGCGGAGGCACTGTGGGAGTGGAGGTGCCAGGGGTACGGGTGCGGCACCAGCAAGCCCCCTTCCTCTCTTGCACAGGGGAAGACTTCTGCTTGGTGCCTAGAGAAACCTCTGTACCCCCCGCCCCTTGCTGAGAGCAGGCAGCCCTGGTGTCTCTGTGAATGGGGCTTCTCTCTGTACCTTCAGACAAGCCCTGTGGCTCCAGCACTGAGGAGTCCTGGGAAAAAGTCCTCCACGCATCTACTGATCTGCTGTGTTCCAGTGTCCACTGTTCTTTTGGCCCAAGATGCTAGAAATGACAAACACTAACTCTTTTTTCTTTTCAGATCGGGAAGTCTCCCTCCATTGCTTAGGCTGGGCTTCAGTCTGTGTGTGCAAGAGACCTCATGTCTCAGCCTCCTAACTGGTCAGGAGGACAGCAACACGAACTTCTGTGGAAAGCTTGCAATGGCAAACTTTCTGTGTATTGAGCTCACTCAGACCCCATCAGATAGGAGTTCTTATGACTCCATTTGACAAGCCCCTGGCTTATCTCAAGTTCTCTCGGAGAAGTGCCAGGGCAAAGCTGTGTCCCCAGGCTCTGGGGGAGCATGGTTTTAGGGCACAGAGTGAGGGAACACGGTAGTGAGGCAGAAAGGGAGGAAGCACGAAGGCAGCACGTGCGTTTCAGAGCTGCACGCTGTGCGAGAACACGCATCTCTGCTGTGCCTTGTGGGGCACTCCAGGGTCCTGTGACGGCCCTCAGGACGACCGTGGGAGCGCACAGAGAAGTGCACTGCTGTCCCCGTCTCCCAGGCCTGCAGAAGACGCAGAGTAGCCTGGGCTGAGCCCTGGGACAGGCCAGAGGAGGCGGGGACAGGGGAGTGAGCCAGTGCCACACTCACCCCTTGTTCAGTCATCAGCCCCATCTCCTATGCTGAGTGTTTCCCAGTCCTTTGAGCCTGAGCTGGCTTCCGCCCTTGCCATCAGGAGTCCCATTTGACAGATGAGGAAGCTTAAGGCAAGAGAGGCGAGGCAGCTTGGCCAGGGTCATGTGGCTGATCCCAAATCCTGGCTGCACGGCCAGCAGGCAGTAGGGTGGGCTCCTGGAGACCTCGCTTCCCTGGCCCCGAGTCCCGAGGCAGGCCCAGTGCTTTGGTCATCTGGTTCTGTCCCCAGGACCTGCATCCCATCTCTGTCATGTGGCTGCTGGCTCCTGGTGGTGGGAACAGTGTTTCCACTATGGGGACCTGGGCCCCAGCCATGCAGACCACAGGGGACACCAAAATGGGTTCCAGACTGGGTTCCGGGGCCTGCGGTGGAGAGGTGCGGCCAGCAGGGGTCAGCAGAGGCTGCTGTTCCTTCAGCAGGGATGGCAGCCTTAGGCAAGGCCCAGGGGAAGCACCTGGAAATGAAAAAGAAGAGGAAGAAGTGAAAATATTGTAGTGCACCACACATGGGGATGAGAGGCGTCCTCAGAGGGGGTCCTGGCAAGGCACAATGCGCTGCTCCTACCAGAGCCCAGGGCTGTGGGGCCTCTGAGACTCCCAGGTTGTGGCATCCAGACCCAACTCTACACAACTCCCTCCTGCCTCCTTCTGAGGCTGGGTCTCCATCCTTGAAGTCTGGGGTCTGTGCCGGGTTCCCTGCCCTTTAGCTCTGGGGTCTATGTTGAATCCCTGTCCTTTAAGTCTTGGAGTCGAAAGCTGGCTTCTCAGCTTCTAAAGAGTGTATTCACTGCTGCATTGTGAAGACTTGAGTAACCTTCACCTCTCCTGTCTCAGCCACGCCTTTACCCTGGCATTGTTAAGACTGATAGCATTTAGTTCTCTTTTTTTCTTTTTTTTTTTTGGTACTGGGACTCAAACTCAGGACTTGGTGCTCTCCAGGCAGGCACCGAGCCACTGAGCTAATCACTGGCCCTAGTTCTTTAGAGAAAAAGAAACATTTCTGAGATTCGTCTGCAGTGAGGGGAGAAAGCCAGAGGTGGGTGGGGGAGCGCTGGGGAGGTGTGGTTCTTAGGCCGGGTGGCCAGGGAGGCCAGGGGAAGGTGAGCCGGGAGACTGGACAGAGGCGGGGGTTGGGCTGGAGCTGAGGGTGGTGAGGGGCACTGCTGTCAGAGGGGAGTGTGTTTCAGTCTGGAAGCAGAGTGGGAGGGGACCAGTGGGAGCTTCAAGGAGGAAGCCGAGGAAGGATGACGTTGTGCTGAGAAGGGAGGGCCCCCGCAGGGACAGCGTGCGTCCCTTGTAGCCTCACCTGGGCCCAGGGTCCAAGCCCCTGGTCTGCCAGCCGTGAAGCAAGCAGTCTGCTTGCTCACAGCTGAGGGAGGGTAGGGCACATGCTGCCTCCGTGTCCTTCCCATTCCCTCTCCCTCCTCTCCTGCACAGAGTGGCTCCTCTCCCCTGCAGTCTCTCTCAGCCGCCCCTCTCTCACCAAGCCACTCTTGATTCTGGGAGGACACAGCGCCCCCGTGTGTCCATTGGCATCATCCCAAGTGACACAGCAGTTCCCGCCTCGGCATGATCCAGTGTGGGCTCGGACCCCTTGGACGCCATGGGAGGGGAGCAGGCAGATGGCAGTAGAGCCCGGTGACTCCACAGGACACGGCCGAGTCCCACAGAGGCCCGTGCTCGCAGTCTTCCTGCGCAGCCCTCGCCCAGAGCTTAAAGAAGCAGCACTGCCACCGGCCCATGGTGTCAGGACCCAGGGAGAGGGAGGCCCTGCTCAGATTCACGTCGCTGTTCTGATTCTGCGGAAGAGAGGGGTGGACCCAGCCATGGGGGCCCATGCAGTGTCCCCGCGGTCCTCACTGTCAGAAGCAGACTGTGGAAAGGGCGGCAAGGTCACGCTGGGCTACTGGAAGCCGATGGGGCTGTAAAGGCGGGAGCTATAGCCACGGGCACAGGGACACAGCCCTGCCCAAGGGCAACTGGCAGGGAGCAAGTTGCTCCCCAAAGTCCCTTCATTCTTTTTTTCATACTTTTTTCCCCCAATGTTTTATTAATCCATGTTGTAGTCCATAATGATTGCACGTCTCACATAAAGTCAGCGCACGGACATGAGACAGCGTGGTTGTCCCCTTTCCTTAACCCCTCCGTCTCCAGATCTCCTTCCCCTTCAAGAAATTTTCCTGTTTCCTGTTAGCTATCTTTTATTTTGCGTTTCTCATATAAAAGAAATCATGCAGAGGCCAGGGGGATAGCTCAGTGGCATGGCGCCTGCCTGGCAAGCCTGATGCCCTGAGTTCGACTCCTGATTCAAAAAAAAAAATCATGTGATATTTAAGCCATGTGTCTGATTTATTTTCCTTAACATTATGGTCTCCAGGTGCGTCCAGTTTCCTACAAATGACTCAAGTTTATGTTTCTCCGTGGCAGAGTAGTACTCCACTGTGTGTAAATACCGCATTTGCTTTGTCTGTGCATCTACTGATGGACGTGGAAGTCACTTCCAAGATGGAGTGATTATGAGCTGCGCTGTTATGAACATGGGTGTGCCTGGATCCCTGTGATATGCTGTGTCAAGCAAAATTCCTAATTTTAGTTTCCTTTTTTGTTGTTGTTGCTTTTTGTTTTTTTGTCTTTTTGAGACAGGGTCTACTATGCAGTTCAGGCTGGCCTTGAGGTCACTTTGTAGCTGAGGCTGGCCTCAAACTCACAACGATCCTCCTGCCTCAGTTTCCTGAGTGCTGGGATTACAGGTGTGCGCCACCACGCCTGGCTCCTAGCTTTAGTTTTCTGAGGAATCTCCACGCTGATTTTCACAGAACCTAGTTTACAGTCCTACTACCTCTTTTTCAGGTCCCTGTTCTGCTATGAAGGGAAGTGAGAGAGACATAGTAAAAACCAGGGTGCTGTTTATGTTTATTTCTCAAAAGGCGATTTTTCATAAGACCACTTAGCTGAACCAGCTCCTCGGCTTCTGTCTCCTTCAGCACTGTGTCCCAGCCTCGGCACTTACTGTGATGTCCTCTTTGTCCTGCTCCCTGGGTGACCATCTTACTGTCCCCAAGAAGGTGACATTGCCTGGGCTGTTGGTCACAGGTGTCCCGGAGCCACCTGTACTCTCTGGCCATGTTGGGTGCTCTAGGGCCTCATCACTCTCTGGGGTGACCCAGGTCCCCACTACCCTCAGTTCATGCTGACCTAGGAGGTCATCCAGACTCCCCGAATCCACCTCCCTTCAACCCTTTTTCCATCCCAGTTCCCAAGGTCCTGAGGAATCTGAGGTTCTTTGAGAATCTTCAGGAATCCTCCCCCTTGTCAGGAATCTTCCCACCCCCACCCCCACCCCCCAGTTTTCATCCTGACAAAGGCTTCTGGACTTAAAAGTCAGAATTCAGCCTCTTTTCCTGAGACTCAAGTGTTCCCTGGGCGTGTGTGTGTGTGTGTGTGTGTGTGTGTGTGTGTGTGTGTGTGTGATGATTCCTCCCTCACACTCACCTCCCTCTGGTGCAACAGATCTGCCCACACCTGCAGCAGAGCTCTCCCCTTGCTTCCCCCAACCACCTGTCAGCTGAAGCTGGCAGTGACTTGGACCAGCCTCCAGGCCACTGCCCTCATGACCCAAAGGGTTTCCACTGAGGCCCTGGAGGCCGGGGACCTGTCACCTGCCCAAGGTGGCAGGGGAGGCCATGTTGTCAGGACCACCGGCCCATTGGTGGTAGGATTGGGCTATAGCAGATTCTAGCCTCAAAGCCAGACCACGGCCTCCCATCCTGTGTACTCTTAAGAGAATTGGCCCATGCCCTGTATTTGTCTGAAGACAGGCTTGTCTGTGTTACCTGCCTTTGCCTGAAGCAGCAGCACCTATGGCCCAGATGGACTCTCTTGAGGACACAGAGGTACCCAGCAGCATGTCTTATGAAACATTTATACTGGATTGAATTGTGTCCCCAGATTTATGTCCCCTCAGGGCCTCAGGAGGTAGCCTTATTTGGAAAGAGGGTCCTTGCAGATGTAATTAAAGATAGAGACATTTGGCACTAGGGTGGGCCCAGCCCACTCCTGGAGAGGAGCAAGACTTTCCAGTAGAAAGGTCTGCCCATGCTTTGATTTCAGAGTCCTGGTGTTATAAACAGCTGAGTTAGATAGAAATATTATAGGCAGTCAGACAGGGCCGAGCCCTCGTAGGAGCCAACAGACCTGAAGGAGCCAACAGACCTGTGGGCCAGACCTTAAGACAAAGGGTGCTATACATATGCACCCACTCACTTCCCTAGGTGTAAATATCAAGGATTGATATTCTAAATAAGTAACAACCACCTTCTAAAGAGCCAGGAAGAGTCGCTAGCCCGACCAACCCCCACAGGAAGGGCCCCTGATCTGTACTCATGCCCGCTTGCTGCGTGACTCGCTTCCCCATTTGATCCCAGTCCACTCAGTCTTATCTGGACAATTATACCTGTAATCTTATTGGCTGACCATAGTTTTGTCCACCTCCCCTACGTTGGGCCCGCCTCACCTCATGATTTGCCTCTATAAAAGTCCCTAAAAAAGACAGTGGTGGGGGGGGAACCCACTCGGGCCCCCCTTCTGTCCCTCTCTTGGACAGAAGCTTTCTTTCTCTCAATAAATATATTCTGCTCTTAACCTCCGTTGTTCCTAAAATTCATTCTTCGGTTTTAGAGAACACAAACTCGTCTGCTATCATTCAGGTTGGGAGATTTATTTTCCTGTATCACTGGCATTGGGATCTGGGAAATCCGTTTGATCATGGCGGCCATAGGGATCCAAGACACAGCTGTGAGGGAGATTTCTGTGTTCAGAGACTTATCCCCACATCAGCATGCGGCTCCCTGAGGGCCCACATTAGTGTCCTTCCTTCTCTCCTTAGGGGGCAGATCCAGGCTCGGAGTTAGGCTTCCGTGGATTCCCACGTCCCATCTGTTATGTCTCCCTAAGCACAGACGCTCCCTCGAGCTGTGTCACGGTCTTCCCGCTGGAAACACCACTCTCCTCCCGAGCCTGGGGTCCTTGAGGGCGGGCGCTCTGGGCCCTCCCTGGTCACTCACCCTCAGCCCAGGCCCGGCTGAGGTGGCTGAGGGTGAAGTCCTCCCGGCTGCGTGCAGCCAGAGCAGCACAGAGTGGGATGGGGTCTTGGTCTGTTCTGAGAGACCCTTCTGCTCCCAGAGTGGCCCTCGAAAACCAGTGAGGAGGTTTTCTGGGCCCCTAACACTGATCCCCGGGCCAGACGTCCTGGGAGACCCCGAGCGATTTGCATCCGAAAGAGTACTGGCTTCATTGAAATTCTCCTCGCCTGGAGGGAAACAAAACCCTGAAGAAAAGGAAAGTTTTAGTCCTGAGCAATTTCGCTGCAGAGGAACATTCTGAGCTGCTAAAAATAGGGAGGAAACTGCCTGCTGTGGGTCACCCAGCACCGCCCCCGCCCCCGCCCCCGCCCCCAAGGCCAGCTCTCCCGTGGGAGACCGGAGCTCCAGAGCTTGGAGCTCTTCTTCGCTGATGCCAAACAGTTCTGCAGCTGGACACAACCGCCACCCCAAAGACCCCAGAATGCCGGGCCGCAGAGACATCCCTCAGGAGACACAGCAGGACAGTGGCATGGGGGCCGACCAGGATGACTCAGGACCTGGGTGAGTCTGAGCCGGGTCTCAGCATCAGGCCTCCCAATTCCAGGCTGCCTGCTCCCATGTGAGCCTGGGGAAGCCACTTCCTCTCTGAGCCTTTGCTCTACTGGGAGATGCAGGGCGGGTCTGAGTGCTCCTCAAGATGGAATGAGTGTCCATGGACACTTGTCCTCTGGAGCACTGCTTGCTGTGTCCAAGGGAGGCTTAGCTGAGGAAGGGGTCACATCCCAGGGGCTGTGTGAGGAAAACCTTTCAGTTGGAGAGAAAGTTTCCCTGTCCCCCTCACAGGGCTTCGACAGACAGGTAAACGGGGAGCCAGAAGTCCCCGCTTCAGCTTGCTGTGTGACCTTGACAAGTCCCCGACCCTCTGTGGGCTGCAGTTTTCCATTTGTCCATGAGGACAGTGGCTGGTGTGTCCCTCAAAACCTTCTGCCAGATACGTTCTGTGAACCAAGGATGCAGATTCACTTTGCAAAGCTCAGTTCATGTGAGGAGAGAGCTCCTGAGAGGACAGGCCAGGACCAGCCAGGACTCTGCAGCCAGCATCAGTGACCAGGCCCAGGGGGTTCCTGTCCAGGGGCATTCAGGTGGCCTTGCGTGGTCAGGCAGGCTGGAAGTTTAGGGAGAAGACACTGACAAGGCACAGGAAGTTGGGGTAACTAGGAGTGCAGTAGGAAAGCCAAAGGAAGTAGGAGGGCCTAGGGAGAAAGTGCCAGGGTTTGAGCTCTGGGAATATGGTGGCCACTGTCCTCACAAGCCACAGGAAGGGAGCTGGGGGAAGGGAGTAAATGTCAGAGACCGAGGGGCTTGCCTTGCCTTGCCCTGGGCTCCAAAAGGCCCTGTTCACCAGGGGTGAACTCCATCCCTCCCAGAAGCAGGGACTCCCCACCCTCAAGATCTCCAAGGGCAGAGGGCCAGCACGAACCTGAGGCACAAGGAGACAGGGGCCCCTCTAGGGCAGCAGGCCCAACTCCCAGCCAGGGCAGCTCTGATCTGTTCTTGGCATCTTTGCCTACAGGGTTAGAGAGCAGAGGCCAGCCACGCCCACCCCAAGGTGCCCACAGGCGGGGCTCAAGGCTCAGTTCTCCTCAGCTGTGGTGGCACATACCTGTCATCCCTCTCCTGGGGAGGCTGAGGCAGGACGACCACAAGTTTGAGGCCAGCCTGGACAATTTAGTGAGACCTTGTCTGAAAAAAAAAATTTAAAAAAGGTCTGGTTATGTGGTTCAATTTGAAGCCCCGGGTTCAACCCCCAGTATCCCTAACTCCCACCTAGCGTAGTTCGGCCTTTAAAAGTAAAATTCAAGGGCTGTTAGTTTTTAAGGTCTCATGAGTGAGAGACCCGGTGAGAGTCAGGGACCTATGGTGAGAAGGCTGGTAGAGGGTCCAGTGTGCCTGGCTGGACCTACTTTGCAGATGCCACCAAAGGAAGGTGGCACATAGGCACCAAGCCCAGCCTGCTGTAGGAAGGGTGTCCTCCCCGCTCCCACCAAAAGGACACAGGTTCCAGGCTTCCGGGCAGTGAGGGCTGGAACTTAGGGCACAGGGCCAGTCTCCCCGCCCCCCCTTGCCTTCTTAGGAGCAACTTTGAGTCAGGCATTTAACCCCTCCAGCCTCAATATTACTCATGTACAAATAGAGATAAAAAGCCTGACCTTGACACTGTGGGAGGTCCGATGTACCCACAGCTGGTGCACATCTCGGGCCTGCTGACCCCATGGTGTCTCAGACAGAAGTCCCTCAGCAGCAGGATGGAGGGCACCTGCCTTGGGCTCCAGGGCTGCTCCTGATCTCTGTGACTCTGCTGTCGCAGCCTCCCATGGAAACTGTGGAAAGAACTTTGATCACCAGTTGACATTGTTCTAGTCAGAGCAGTTATTGCTGTGGCCAACATAGCAATGTCCCTGCCACTGCTAGGCCCCTGCAGCCGAGTGCAGCAATCCAACTTTGGCTCCAGCCTCTTCCAAAGCATGACACATGACCCCACCCAGCGCTGCAGTGGGAGAGCTAAGGGGCCCAGGCATACCTGGGAGGGGTGTCTGCACCCTGCCTGCCCACCTGAGTCCCTCTTGTACCATGCCCGTCATAGGGCTATAACCTCATGGCAGGAGCTGGTGTCTCCCGGCCCAAGCTGGGGCTCTGGCACTGGACAGGCCCCCTACAAGGCTGTGGCTGAAGAGCACTGCTCACTAGGGCACCTGCCGACCACGCTGGGTCCAGGTCCTACCCTGGGTGACACCCCCCATTGAGGAGACTCCAGCTTCCCCGGTCAAGGGAAGCCCATTATGGAGTGACAGAAGCTGTCAGACACCTCATGCAGAGCTAGAGAAGCAGACACGGCCAGAACCTGTGGGTCTGGAGAAGCAGACATGGCCAGAACCAGGAGCAGCTGGAGCCAGGGAAGGAGCCAGGGAGCCCTAGAAAAAGCCAGGCAGCCTGGTCTGGGGGAGGTAAATCTGGCAGTGCTGTGTCCAGGCTGGGCTTGGAGTAGGAAGTAGGCAGGAGACACAGGCCCGGCAGCCTGCCAGGCTCAGGGAAGGATGCAGGCTCTGAACTGACTACCCCTGCCCTGCAGCTACTGCTGCCTGCTGCTTCCCCCAGCTCTGCCGGTCAAAGACAGGGCACAGTGAAGATCCTCTGAGAGCCCAGGACAGGGGACAGTCACAAGAGCTGCCACAAGCCCAGCCGACAGGGCTGCTGTCACAGAGAAGGCTTTCCAAGGGGGCAGAGCAGCATACTCTGGGGTGTAAGGTGAATGTTACAGGATGAGTATAAGTGTCCTTATTCTGGGTTGTTTTTTTTTTTTTTTTGTCTCTTTGGGCCAGGGTCTCATTATGCAGTTCAGGTTGGCCTTGACCTCACTTTATAGTCCAGGTTGGTCCCAAATTTGCAATGGTCCTCCTGCCTCAGCCTCCCAAGTGTTGGGATTATGCACCAGCACACCCAGCTATAAGTGTCCTTAAGAGCATAGAATGTTCAGGGCCTTTGGGTTTTCAGCTCTTTCTTACCTGCCCCATTTCCCCATAATTTAGAAACATGGTTGTTCCTTTTTATTTTTTGCTTCATGTTTTGGTGTCTTCATTGTTTATTTCTGTTTCCACAAAAATACATTCATTTCCTCAAAATTATTCATTGTTGATTATTGGGGCACCATGTTAAGCCATGGAGAATATTGTAGAATACAAAGCGAATCTTTGCCCAAATGAGCTCACACACCAGCAGAGAAGACAGACATTAATCAATAATTATACCATTTCCTGTCATGCTGGGGATCTAACCCAGGTCCTTGTATGTGAGGCCAGCTTTCTACCCCTTAACTCTACCAACTATTAAACTAGGACGTGATAAAAACCATGACAGAATAGAACAAGAACAAAATATTGAATTCCACACTTAAAGTGGGTAAAATGGCAACTGTCATACATATTTTACCACAATAAAAATATTCTTTAAATCTTTGGGATTTTTAATTATGGAGGAAAAGCATCAGATGTCTGACTTAGTACTGAGAGTTAGAGATGACTCCCCTGAGAATGTAACACTCAGACACAGACCTGAAAAATAAGTAGGAGTTGGTGGAAGGAAGCACTTTATAGGAAAAAAGCATAGCAAGTGCAAAGGCACTGGGGTAGGGAGGAATTTGTAGGGTTCCAAAACCTGAAAGGCCAGTGGGAAAAGAGCCAATGGGATAAGGTTATAATGTGGCAGAAAATGTGCCCCCAGCCAGTATACTTCAGTTCTTAGTTGCCCAGATAACTGTTCCTAGTCCAGTTCCAGTTGCTCCTGTCCCTTAGAAACAGCTGGTCACTGGGATGCACATTGTATAAACCAATTTCCAATTGGTAAGCCATTCTGCCTCTGTACTTCTTGCTTGCTTATCCTGTCTAAGCCCTAGACCATCAGAGATCAGGGCCTGATATTCTGGGAATGATCCCAATCAGGGCCCACAGACATAAATAAATCTGCCTCCACATCCTGGGTATTGTTTCAGTGTTTCTGCTTGCCGTTGCAATAAGAGCTAGAGGAAGTCAGGGCATCGGTGCCAGGAGCCCAGAACAGAGGCAGGGTACATCTGGGAAGTCAGAATTCCTGGGTGAGCGAGGCCTGCTCTCAGACACTGTATACAGATCTAGATTCTTCAGGATGTGGATCAGCCCAGGCTGGGTCTCGGTCTGTTCTCCGGGTCCCTGAGTTGATAGTTGGGGCGCAGAGCCTACTGGTGTCAGAATCTGGGACCCGAAGTAGTCACTATGTATAGGCAAGTGCTGCTGGGTGGCAGAATCCCAGGCTAGCAGGTGTTCGAGTTACAGAGGCTAATACTCTCTGTTACAACACCCACATATTGTCCATCCACTCTGACCTGAGTACCTCCGGCGACGGGAGCCCGCTGCCCACTCTCCATCCTGCATGGGAGTTTCGCCTGTGGATAGTGGGCCAAGAGGAAGTCCTGTCTCACGCTGGGTCCCCAAGATCCTGGGATTTTAAGACCCAGGGCTTCATCCTCAGAAAGCCTGTGAGGAGCACCTGAGAACAGGGTGCAGGGAGCTGTAAAGCTCAAGATCGTGGGAAGGACAGCTGGATCCTGCTCAGACTCCGACCTGAGACGTTGTGAACTAAGACTTTATGTCTACAGGTGCTAATAGACACTTGGGTTTTTATTAATAGAGGTCAGTTGATCAAATATTGAAATGTACTTCTATTATAAGTGTCACTTGATGACTTTTCATGAATTATACACACATGTAAATCCATGATCCCATCAAGATATAGGCCACTTAGTCACCAGGAAGCCCCTCATGTCCACTTTTCTCCCATAGGCTGTCCCTGGCTTGAGCAGCCATGGTCCTGGGATTGTGAATTCCTCTGTGTCTGGCTTGATTCACTCATGTTTGTGAGGCCATTCACATTGTTTGTGTCCTGCTGGCCCACTCTTCACATAGTTTAGGTTTGCATCATGTGGCCCCATTACTATCCTGTTGAGAAATGTCAGGTCCTTTCCTGTCCCAGTGTGTGTCTCCTGATTGCCCTCCGCCCCTTTGAGGACAGCACAGATCGTGTGTATGTGTGGCTGTATGTGGGGCCACCTGGGTGCTTCAGGATGATCTTCTTACCTCAGCACCCTTAATCAGTCTGCAAAGATCCTTCCACAGGATCCCAGAGATGTGGATGACTTTCAGGGAATGTGTCCATTTACCACATTGGCTGTGGCTGGAAGCCTTTGCCTTGTCATGAGCCTCTCTGCAGGCTGCTTGAGTGTCCTCGCAGCATGGCAGCCGGTGTCTTCCTTGGTCCCCAACCTGCTGCCTGGTTGGGAAGGCTCAGCAAGCTGGGGATGAGGACAGGAGGGGGCGTCAGCCCCTCTGCTTCCAAGAAGTTTCCCCACGAGATCTTCAGCTCCCTGCCCCTGACATGGTGGGGTCAAGGTCCAAAACCCACAGGTTCTGACACAGCCACATGGCATCGGGTCACCTTTCATGGTTTTGGGAGCCACATGGGAGTGCCTCCCCTCCATAGTGAGTTTCAGAAGCCAGTCACTGGGCTGTTGCCTCTTCAATGTAGGGAGTTACACTCCCCAGCTTGGATGGAAGGGCTTGACTGTAAGCCTCAGCCAGCTCACTGGAAACAAAGCCTTCTGGCTTTGTGTGATGGAAATGTTATGTTTCACTTTTTTAAAAAAATCTTTCTGAGACAGGGTCTTGCTATGCAGTTCAGGCTGGCCTTGAACTCACCTTGTAGCCCAGACTGGCCTTGAACTCTCAGCAATTCTCCTGCCTCAGCCTTCTAAGTGTGGGGATTATAGGTGTGTACCACCACCCCTAGTTTCACTTTGGTTTTAAAGGATATCTTCACTGGGAAAGAATTTTGCTTTGAGTTTAATTTAGTACTTTCAAATATTTTGTTTAGATATCTTTAACTCTGCATTGTTTCTTATGGACAGTCAGTGCTTTTGCTTTTCTCCTCTTAGTTTCTTTTATATAATGAGCCCTCCTTGTCCCACCCTCCCTCAGATTCGGCTGCTTATAAAATATCTTTATCTTTCATTTCTAGCAGTTTAGTTATGATGAATTTAAGTGTGGTTTTCTTTTTCTTATTCAACTGATGCTCTGTGATCTATAATTTCTAGATTTCCATGTGTAATTTGTGGATTGATGTTTTTCACTCAGTTTGAAAAAAGATGTAGACATTATTTATTCAAATGTCTTTTTCTGTCCCATTCTTTCTTCCCTCTCCATTGGGTCTCCAGATAAATTTGCATTAGACAACTTGACCTTGCTTCATAGATCCCTGTGGTTCTGGCCTTTTTTTTTTTTTTTTTTAAATATAACATCCTACATAGGCTGGGCCTGGTGGCATATACCTATAATCCCATCACCCTAGAAACTGAGGCAGGAATATTGCCACAAGTTTGAGTCCAGCCTGGGACTACATAGTGAGTTAAAGTCCCGCCTGAATTATACAGTGAGACCCTGTCTGAAAATACCAAAATAAATATTTAAAATATATAGCATCATTATTGAGATATAACTCACATATCATACAATTCACCCATTTAAATTACGCTATTTAGTGATTTTTAGTATATTCGCAGGAACGTGCAACCCTCATAAACCCTATTTTATTTTACTCTATTTTTGCAGTGCTGAGGATAGAACACAGCGCCTCACACAGTTAGGCAAATACTCCACCCCTGAGCTACACTCCAGGTTCCTATGACCTATTTTAGAACATTTTCCTCCTTCACTAAAGAAACCCCATACTCACTAGCAGTCACTTCCCATTTCTCCCCAGTGTCCCTGGCCCTAGGAGACTGCAACTACTTTCTGTCTCTGCAGATTCACCTCCTGTGCACATTTGTCTACATGGGCTGACAGATTGTCACTATGGCTGGCTTCCTCCCCTTGGTGAATGTGTCCACAGCTCACACACGCTGTAGTGTGGATCTGTGCTTCATCGCCTCGCTGGTGGGAATAATATCCTATCTGTTAACCTGTTGGTCCACTGCTGGGCACTTGAGTTGCTTTTGCTTTGACTCTTATGGACTATGCTACTATAAACCCTAGGCAGATGTTGCAGCATGGACGTCCGTTTTTGTTTTCCCTGTGTGAGGGCCTGGGAGTGTGATTGCTGGGTCGCACGCTCAGTGCTTACCTCTGAGGTGCTGCCAGACAGCTGAACTCCCACTAGCAGTTCCAAGCCCTTCTCATCCCTGCCAGCACTGTTATCCCTGATGGCGGCAATCCTAGCAGACGTGAAGCGTTACTGTGCTCTTGATTAAAGAGCTTGCTGTCTATCCGTACCCATCCCCCCCTTTATCTTCATGGGTCCCTCGCCTCCCCCTGAGGCTAGTATGGCGGCTCCAAGGGGCCTCAGTGCCTCTCTGTGCTTGACCTTCAACCCCATAGTCTCTAAGCTACACGCAGTGTGCTCACCTCTACCTCTGTGGCCCACGGAACACTTGGGCCACAGGAGGTGGAAAATTGGTATGCATGATGGGAAGGAGGAACTTCTGGTGGCTGTCAGTCTTTGAGGCAGGGAGAGGTCACTTCCAACTCTACAGATAATTATTAGTTCATATTTCCTAGCAGATAAGTATGTGTGAAAAAGCAATACTCCGAAGGCTCAGCACCTGGGAGGTTATCAGCCAAGGCAGTGTTGGGACAACTTCCTGGAGGGGGAAGAAGTAGGACTCTGCCCATGCAGGTCAGCTGGTGGGTTCTGCAGGGAGGTGGAAAGAAGATCCCATGTTTCCTAAGTCCTTAACAATTTGGAAACTACACCAGGAACATCCATCAACCCATCCAGGGGACTGGCAATCAGCGTGGGATTCCTGATAGCCTGGAAATGAAGACACTTCTACTGCCGCTGCCTGCCTCAGCCAGCACCAGTCACGAGGGCTGCTCAGCACTTACCAGGGACGCAACAGGAAGAGGAGGGGGCAGGGAGTGGTCTCACCAGGGCTGGCACCATTCACTAAGGGTGGGCTTCAAAGCCTCCGAGGAGCCAGAAGCAGTGAGGGGCCTGTAGGTGCAGAATTCACGGCTTGGGTGAGGGTGGGCTCCTACAGCTCTTGAGGCCTCAGAACCAGCGCTCCAGGACAGAATCCCCAGGTGTCTGGAGGTGGCACTGGGCAGGGAAAGGCTTTTATACTGGAACTTGGTGAGGGGCAGGATTCTTTCAGAGTTGGGGCGCTGGCATTGCCCACCCCTCAGCTTGAAATGGCAATCGGCTGTTGTCTGCCAGACGCGGGGACATCATCCTTGTCTGCAGGGTAGCCTCTCTCCTGCTCCTCGGCTTCAGACCCAGGCTCAAAGGCAGGGTGTGGCTCAGGGGTGCTTGTTTGTCTGGCACGCACAAGGGTTCCATCCCCAGGCCCCAGAAAAAAAATTAAGGGCTGGAAATTCCTCCCTAACGCCAGCAGCCTCCACAACGGCCTTCCTTTTCTCGCCTCAGCCAATCTCACCCACCCTCAAGGCAGTTTGGGATCCAACTGGAGTTGTATTGGGAGTGATAATTAAAAGGGGAGAGACAGGTAAACTCCCAGGGGGTAGGGGACAGGCACCCAGAGGCACCCACAGCTGTACAGAAGGGACATGAGATACAGGGTGGGCGTGAAGGGGCCCTCCAGGGAGCAGAGCCCCAAGATTTAGAAGGTGTTAGTGGGCTCAGCTGCTGCCACAAGCCTGCTAGTGTGTGGAGCCCAGGAGGAGGGGGTGTGGGGACCTTGTCATCTCTTCATCTTGGATCCAAGGGTCCAAGGTTTAACACTGGGCAAAGCTGGAGCTCTTTGGGCCCCCATGGCTGCCTCTGGAAAGTGGGATTCTAATGAAACCCGCATGGCAGGGTGCTGGGAGCCATACACTTTGTGTGTGTGTGTGTTAAGTGAACTAAAAACAACACACACAAAGTGCGGCCTCCCCACCCAGCCCCAGGCCTGCTGGCTCCCAGGTGCAAGGCCAGCCGTGACAGCAATCATCCCTGAGGCTGTAAGGATGACAGCCAGCAAGTTGCCTCTCCTACCGAACGAGCAGGTCCCTATCCTGCCTCCCGCCCTATTATGTAAGAGCCCACGGGTGGGCAGCTGGGGCCGGTGCCAGGTGGGTCAGAGGTACCTAGGGCCACACCTTGCCAACAGCCCCAGGCAGGCTGGGGCAGGTCCTTATTTGTGCCCAGCCTTCCTCTCGTCACCTGGTACCTGGGGCACCCGCTGCTCCCAGCCTCATCACGCCTTAGCTGCAGGAGTGAAGGGTGCTGAGCTGGGAGCTCACCAGCCACAAGCAGGGGGCACCCAGACCCTCCCCAGCAGGACCCCGGCCATGAGTCTCCTGTGGGGGACAGCAAGCCAGGCATCGAGAGCAGGAGAGAGCTGCCCGAGGCCTGGTCTGTGAGGTGAGGCTCCCCGTAAGACCACAGAGAAGGGGGAGGGGCGTGGGGTCTGCCAGGTGAGGTTTTGGGGGCTCAATGTGGAATCAGACTACACTGCTGTGGTGGGGAGGACCATGGGGTCTGGAGGAGAAAAAGTGCTTCTCGTTGGGGCTTGGGATGGGTAGGTATCCAGGCAATGCCCTGCGTGGAGCACACCCTGGCCTGGAGCTTGGGGGACAGGTCTCCCTTTGTGACTGCAGAGAGGTGAGGGCCGGGAGTAGCCTGGAGGCCTGAAGGCTGTTGTTATGGATCCGATGTAGTTGTTCACCCGATCTGTGACAGCCTGAGAAGGAGAGCCCGGCGCCCCAGCGAAGCAGCTGCTTCTTATTCCGAATCTGATCGTCTGGGCCGATTCATGGGTTTACAGAGCAAATCAGCCGGGTGCCCGCCCAAGGGCCGTGAGTCAGCCTGAAAGCAGAGTGATGCCCGCACCCCGGGGCTGGCTGTGACTCACCCATGTCTCTGTTGCAGGGCGGTGTGTCCTTGCTGCTCACTGGGGTTGCCGTGGCTCTCCAGGGACGGTGACTCTCGTGCTCCCCGAGGCCCTCACTCTCCCTGGTGAGCTCTCAGGGCGCAGCCACCTGCAGGGACCATGCCCGAGGCACTTCTGCTCAGGCCCGGCAGCCTCTTCCTCAGGACCGTGTAAGAACCAGGGCCCCACATCTCCCGGGGGAATACCGAGCACAGCACCCAGACCCCCAGACTTGGGTATGAGGTTTGCCATTCTGCTGTCAGCCTCCAATTTCCCTCAAAAGTCTTCTTATTCTTCAAAGGACAGCCCAGCAGCTATGACAGGAGCTGGCCCTGCGCTGAGCACTGCTCACCTGTCATCTCCGAGAGCGCGGGGCCGAGGCGGGAGCCAGGGCTCACAGTGGCATGGTCATTCAGCTGATCACACAGCCAGTGAGTTGCACTCAAGCGGGCAGAGTCCAGGGAGCCTCAGTGCCACCGGGCTGGTCACAAAAACATCCACTGCGCGGCTGCTCCATGCCGATCAGTGTCACAGCTGCCAGGATAGCAGGGAAAGAAGGGACAGAAATATACAGGAAGGGGACCCTGCCCAGGAGGCAAAAAGAGCGCTGTCCTTGATTCATGTGTCACACAGTGTGACGCCTGGAGAAGGGGCCTGCAGAGCCCCCACCTGAGTATTCAAGGGTGTCGGGGAAATGCAGGAGGGCTTCCTGACAGGGGTGAGAAGAAGCTGGTAGGCTATTGTAGACAGAAAAGGAGAGGCTGGTTGGTGGGGAGACAGCTCAGAGAAAAATGGGGTTTAGGCCTCCCAAACCCCTGCCTTCCACCCCACCATGCCACGTGCCTCAAGCAGGGCTTGGCTTTCTTGCTGCTGGGAGGCCCCGCAGAGGTGGCGCTGGCTTGTTGCTGTGGAATGAGAGGAAGGTGAGGGCATGCTCCCGCTCTCCTGTGAGTTGGGGAGAAGTGAAGGGGGCCCCCTTTCAGGGCCTCCCTCCTCCCAGGAGTTCAGAACAGAAGCAGTCTGCTATCACTTTATGATTTGGGGTGCCATCCTCCTCTGGGACACTTGCCAGCTTTTGGGGAACGCTGCATTCCAGGTGCATAATTTTCCTGATTGACAGGAATGAAATGTTAATCACTTTGAGAGGCTCATTATGGTCACAAAGACAGGAATCTCGTCTCACCTCCTGGGGTCATTCACGGGCCTCTGCTTCCTGCATCCACATCCTGCGTCGATCACAGCAGCTGTGATCATAGGGTTGTGAGGACCCGGATGGGTTTGGTTTCTTTCTGGACATCTGCAACCTCGCCTAGCATTTTAACAAGCTCAGCTGCCCTGTTTCCTATTCTGCTTCAAAAAACAAACTGTGAGGGGTGGGAGATGAGTGCTAGAAGTTAGCACACGTGCAGGAAGGTCGCTGGTAAAGTCAGCCATAAAAACTGAAGTAGCCTCACCCACAGCTGTGACAAAGTGTAAGGTTACCACCCCATTAAGGAGGGACAGAAGGTTTCAGCTGTAATGTGGTTTGGATTAGCACTTTGTAATTCAGGTGACCTCTCCTTACAGGGACTTGGTCTCAAAGGCTCTAGCAAGGGGAAGAGCGAGCTTCATTTAGGAAATTTGGTTTGACTTTCTCTTAATCAGGCACCCCCAATTCCTTAGGCAGAGGGTGCAGAGTTAGGACCAACTGCAGGGTTAAGTGAGGGGTCCCTGTCAATGACAAGTACTGGGGGAGCAGGGTCCCCCCTTCCTGGAAAGAGGGGACAGCAGATCTCAGCTGCTGGGCAGGAACCATGTCCAGGAGACGCTTCTACCGCCAACCCCATAAACAGGTTACGAACCCTAATCACTGAGGTGTGTGAGCTTGGCCCAGGCTTCCTGGTTTCCTGGCTTCCTCCGTGGCTGCCTTTTCATATTTTCTTTCTGTTTAGCTATTTGAAAGCCAGAGCCAGTTGACACAAAGTTAATTAGGTGAGGAAATGCTGCCTTGCCTGTCATGGTGAGGATTTACACACAGCTTTGTTTGTAGGAGGCAGTCAAGATGGGGGAAGATTACAGGCTGGATAATTTGGGGGTGGCTCCCAGTTGATGGCTGATGGCTCTGAGCCTAAGGTTCCCCTGGCTCCGTCTTGAAGGACCCAGGCTGAGCTTGCACCAGGACTCTAACCATGGGCAGGGTCCTTCCTGTTGTGCATAGCCATTTGTTGCCTCCCACTGCCAGAGCTCAATGCTGACGGGTAACATTACAGTCTTCTCTGTCCAAGGTGGGGACAGCTTCTACCTGACAGTCCTGGAGGCAGTGGTGCTACCCAGTGACCCAGAGTCTACAGGTTCTGTAGCTCAGAACCCTCCCAATTCAGCAGGCCCCAGACACATACTTTGCTCATCTTCCCCTCCCAAAGGTGCAGGTTTCCATAGCAACACAGGGGCTGCCCAGTCCTGTGGTCCAGGCCAGAGGGGGCTGGTTCAGTCCCCACACAACCCCCTTCTACTCTCTTTATCACCTCCTGATGTCTTTTGCTTTAAAACCTATCCCAGGTTCTTAAGCAGACCGCTGCCAGGTGGGCCTGGGCCTAGGTGTGTTCGAAAACTTAGTTTGAACCTGCAGTACCAGCAAGGAATAAGGCCGAATGTTCGAAGCAGGTAATTGGCCCAGCCACCTGGGAAGTGGGCAGGGACAGGGCCAACCCCACCCTGACAGACAGATGGGACTCCCTGCTGCACAGTTACCCACAGCAGAGCTCCAGTGGGCTCAGTTTACGCGGCCGATGACTATGTATGTGTTCCTGGAGTTGTGCAAGCTTGAGGCCTCGTGCAGTCCTGAGGTGTGTACTGAAAACAACCATCCACCACCCAGGAGGCTCAGGTGTGGCCACGTAAAACCCTGAGGTGCTGAGGACAGTGAGGTTGAGGTGCTGATGGATGAGCACTGGCAGGAAGCAGGATCTGGGGCAGAGATGAAGGGCTGAGCCTGTTTAAACACAGGATGCAGCCCAGGCAGCCCGCAAGAGGCTTCTACTAGGGGCTGCGTGGGATCCCCAAGAGCCCTCAGTGGGACCCCAGCTCCAGTCTGGGTTTCCCAGCAGAGCCTGGGTGGGTGGGCATGGGGAGTAAGGAGGCGCTTTCCCAACCCCAAAGCCTTCATGCCCCTTGGTGGGGCTCAGAGTCCCTATTGGCACACCCGATGCCATCCTTGTCGAAATGGAAGCACTGGGATCAGAGACAGGTGTGGACCTCCCCAGGGCCACGCAGCAAGCTGAATGTCGCAGTTCCGATTTCCTTCCCCAGGAACCCCTAGAGGCTACGGGAGGCTGGGGCAGGGTTGGATTGGCCCTGCAGAACCCAAGGTCCTGTCCCCTGACCCTCTGGGAGGCCTCTGTGGATGCCCTGGGCTCTGCAGGAGGCGGTGATGCCAGTGTTACCCTGGGGAGCTGAGTTGCCTGCTGGGCCAGCATATTCCAACTCTGTTCTCTGCCACCTCCACCAGCTCCCAGAATGATGGGAAGACACTATCCAAAGAGTCCTTGAGCCATGTTCTCCAGCTCTCAGCCCCAGAAAAGTCCCAGGATGTGCAGCTGGACTGCCCAGGTAAGCGGTGGGGCTGTGGGGTATGCAAGACTGTATCAGCACGTGGAGCTGTGCCAGGTGCACGGGTGGCACTTGGGTCACAGTGCAGAACCCTGGGACCTCTGCGGAGATCCTGACACTCTCCAGCTCCCAAGGATGCTGTCTGCTCTCCCTCTTGGCCACTGTGGCTACCATCTGGGCCAGGCGTGCCAAAGACAGTGGGAAAGAGTTTAGGAAGTTTGAGGCTAGAGATAGGGAGTTGATTGGCCCAGGTGCCCACTGGGTCGGCCTTGGGTGCATTGGCCAGGGTACCTGGGCACAGGGCAGAGGCGGTGAGGCTGTGGGGTTTATTGTGGAGGCGGGAGACTTGCAAGCTCTCAAGTGACCTTCTGTTCAGATGATGTACATCTGAGAATACAGAGCTATCAGAAGCATGAAGATAATAATGTTTATTCATTCACTGGCATTGGCCACAGAGCAATACTGTAGCACAAACAGTGTAAAAAAAGAAAGTGACAGCAGTGGCTGAGAGGGCTACTGCCCCCACAAACAGTGCCATCTGTGGGCCTCACTCTACCCCTCCTCGGGCACCTCTGGGGTGCCCTTTCATTGGTCTTCCTGTCTGTGACATCCCACCTCAGTGGGACCCCCAGGCTTCTGGGTGGGAGCGGTGGGAGGAAGTTGTCTTTGTGTGGCTGTGTGTGAGCTGGGTGGGTATTTTATTGGCTGGCCTTCTGGGTATCTTATAGGATAGGCTTCTGAGTGTCTGGTAGGATGACCTTCTGGGTATCATATGAGAGTGACCCCCGACATCTTTGGTATAGCCTCTTGTCTTGTGTGATGGCCCCCCGTATTGTGTATGATGGCCTTTGCTTGGCTGCACCTGTATTTCCCTCGTGTTTAGGGGCTGTGTGTCTGGGAAAGTGGGTGATTACATCTGCAATGAGACTAGTTGAGCAAACAGCAGCAAAGGGGATGAGGTCAGAACCAGGGCACATGCTCTGAGTTCCCTTTCCTTGGGGTTTCTTCTGATTGGGCTTTCCTGGGTTCCAGTGGAGAAGGACAGGGCCAGGATTTCTCTGGTCTGTTCAAGCATTGTCTCAGGCCCAGCATTCCTAGGGTGCAGGGCTCCCTGGAAACCAAATGCCAGGCCCCCAACCCCTAAGCTCACTGCCGCCCTCATAAGCTGCCCCAGGCTGGCCTTGGTAAGAGTCTGACCTGGGGCCTCTCCTGCCCTCCTCAGGGGACAGAGGGAAGAGCTGGGCCAGAGAAGACCTCTAGCCTTAGAAAATGGTTTCAACAAAGCAATCCCACACTAGTTCCTCTGACCAAGGTGCCCCAGCAACTTTAGCCTCTAAGGCTCAGCTCCTGGCTTCCTGGTGACTTCTCTGGGAAGTTCAAAGGGCATCAGCACCTGGGGATCTGGGTACAGCAGAGCCCTGGGTAGGAAGGCTGAGCGTGGGTGTGACATTGTACCCTCCCTCTCCATTTAAGGCCCTGTGGCCCACAGCTACTTGACTTCAGTCGCTATCACCTGGCAGTGTGGACAGGAGCAGGCACAGACACAGGACAGGAGCTGGCAGGGTCCACCAGAGCAGGGCTCGTCAGAGGGCCTGGAGTAGAATCCACTTCGCAGCTGAAAACCAGCAGGGGTAGGTGGAGGAGGGGTTGGGGCTGGGTGGGCTCCTGCATGGGAGAGAGCACACGTCTGGATCTAGTTCATCAGGAGGCAGGGAGCTGCAGGGCTGCCCTGCCGGACACACAGGGCATGCCCTGAGGGGGGGTGTGCTGAGAGAGATGAACCTATTCCTGCCCGCCACGAGCTTCCAGTCCGCAGGCAAATGGGCACTGCTCAAGGGCACAGGCACAGAGGGGTGAAGGAGGCCTGCTCACTAACACCTGTGTCAGGGTGGGCTCCCTGGACAAAGGGGGACCTCCTGCTGTCCTTTGGACCTTGGACCCCCAGGCCTGGGTATGAAATGCATGGTCCACCCTTGAGAGCTCCCCATCCAGGGCCGGTGATGAGAAGGAAGGACGCTGTTGGAGGGGGTGACCTGCAGCAGTGGCAGCAAGGGGCTCTTCCGCAAAGCCTTTTCCTGAGACAGAAAATGCTGCTCCCCCAGGAGGACCGGGGGCACCTGTGAGGTGGCAAGGGCTGACAGTCCTCCCGACAGAGCTCCCCCTGCAAAGAGCACTGCACTGTCACCATGGCTGTGTCTTCCATGGATTCTCTCATGTTTCTTCATAGGAGCTAGGAGGAAGTCATGTTTATTTCTTCCTTTTGAGAGAGGAACAGAGTTCTGGGAGGTCAGGATTGTCTTTAAGTCTCATAACCCTTGAGAGGTGGCTCTCTTTATCTGACTGTCCTGATTCTTTGGGACCTGGACTATGTTGTCGTAGTAGGGTCCCCTGTAGGTCTGGACAGCCCCAGGCTCCTCTCTGCCTGCAGGAATGGCGGTTTACCCAGGAACCCTCAGAAGTTGCCTGGTTCCCTGAGCCTGCACCCTGCACAGCCCCAGCTGAATAGGGAGGCTGGGGAGTAGCCTTGGGAAGAGCTGATGGAGGTATGCAGGCCAGGGCCAGCCCCACACCACACTCCTAGGAGCCTCGTATTTCTGGGAGCTCCGAGTTAGAGACCGACGTATTCACTGGCTTCTGCTGTCCCTGGGGCCTATGTGGTGTCCAGGCTGCAGGAGAGGAACAGGAAGCCCCCAACCCCAGGGAGCTCATTGTGAGGCTCAGGCCGGAGGGAGCCAAGGGACAGTGCCAGGCAGAGCATGCCCTGTCCCTTCTGCCTCTGTAGCATGGGGCTGGAAACGTTGGAGGCGGCCTCTCACCTGTGCAGTGGGACAGATGCAGCAAAGGGGCATTTGGGGGCCCCTGGGGTCAAGACCTCCCATCTAGACAGTCACAGCTCTTGCCTGGGGTCTTCACATGCTGTCTACTGTCCCCTTGGAACCTGCCTGTGCAGGACAGGTGTGACCTTGCCTCCCATCTCCCCAGCAGTGGGGACTCTGCTGCCTCCTGTTTGTCCCCTGTGTGGCCACACAGGCCACTGGAGCCCTCTTCTTGCCCTGCACAAGCCTGGATAGGTGGGATCTTGGGTGCCGACCTCAGAGTTAGGGTAGTTTCCTAGAGGGGCCCTCACGACCCTCTTGTCCATCTGTTGTCCATCCGCATAGTAATTTGGGGGCGTTGCCACAGTGACCTGGGTACCAGCTCACCCTCATCAGGATGCTAGGCAGCAGCTGGCAGCCTCAGGGCCCTCTTGATCGGGCACTGAGGAATGAGCTGCTGACCCATTGGCCAGTACGCTCCGTGCTGCTTTGCCAAGGTACCTACGGCCGGCCAGCCTTGGCCTTGTCTCTGTCTCATCCCGAGGCCAGTGGCGTCCCCTTCTTTCTGTGTCCTCCAGAGTGCTTGGCATGGGCCAGTCAGATGCTCCAGCCCTCGCACAGGCCCCTATGCGGGCAGAAGCCCTGCAGGGCCCACGCCCTGGAGAGATCTGTGCCGCTTTGTCCGGTCCCAGTGTCTGCACAGTGCACTGTGTTCCCACCCCCTCGGCCATTCCCACAGACCGCAGAAAAGGCCCGTGCCACCCCCACTCTGGTCTGGCATTTTTCTCTTTCCCAGAAAACAGAGTGACTTCCTCTACTGTTTGGATGCCCTAACCCCAGAGCCCTGGCGAGCATACTCGTGCTTCCCAGCACCCCCAGCATAATGGGCAGATTGATAAGACCCAGGCTGGTTGGCTGGGAGAGGGGCTGGGAGAGGGAGCCGGTAGCGGGGAGGACAGAGAGCACCAGCTGGCAGGGGAGGCTGCCCCACGTTCGGGGACTGGTTCTGTGTGCCAGCTGTCACATTGGTGCAGGCTGCCGGGCACAGTCCTCGGTTGGTGAAGCTGTTGATTTGGTTGTCGATTACTGCGTGGGGTTAGCCCTGTGGGGTTGAGGGTGCCTCACCAGGTGATGGGAACCCGGGTGGGTCCTGGCTGGCTTTTTCTATTGTAGCGGTAATCTTGGTTTGGGTGTGGAACAGAGGGTGGCTGTGACCCGACTGAACTGGATGGGGAGGAAGGTACTCCTTGAAGAAATGGAGACCCAGCCTGATTTCTGCTATCTCTCCACCCTAGCAGACCCCAGTCCCAGAGGCCAAGAGGGGCCACAGATCTGGGCCAGCTCATGACCCTCCTTCCAGGCAGCCACTGTGATGGTCAAAGACCATGTAATGACTAAAGAAACGGTCACAGAAGGACGTCAAGTAGAAAAGGGACAAATAAATGTGCATATAAAAGGGTGTTGACAAAAGCAAAAAACTGAAACAGCGCTGCTGAAGTGTAGCAGATTGAGAAGCCCAAGACACTGCTGTGCTCTTTCTAAATAGACTCTGGGTTTCTGTGCAAGTGCTGGGCTTGCAGACAGACGTTTGCAGAAAGAATAAATAAAATGAACGGTGGGTTGTCCTTGAGGAGTGGTTGCCTGGAACCCATGACCCAGCCCCACCATTGCAAATCCCACCCGTTGCCCCCTGTTGAACACTGGGACCTTTCCTGACAGAGCTGTAAAGACACCACATTCCCATTCTCTCTGTCATGGTCACCCTGGCCTAACTTCTTAAAGGGTGATGGCTGGCTCCCGGGATAGTCTTTTCCAAGCCCAGTGGCAGGCACTGCTAGCCCTCAGGAAAGCCCTTGACCGGTGCGTGCCCCATCTCACACAGCTTCTGCTTGTGGTGAGATGGCCTGTCTGCCTGGCTGGTCTATGCTGCTTCCAGTTCTCCCCTTGGGAGAAGGCCAAGGAGGACAGCAGATGGGTTCTGGGGGCTTCAGGAAAAGGAGGCTGTGAGGATAGGCAGGGAGGGAAAGAAGCGGAGAACGAGGCCCAGGGATGGAGGAAGTGGAACTGAATTGCTCCCTGCTTGGTGACACTGTTCTGAGCCAGCTCCTCTCTTGCTGCCACTGCTTGTCACCACTCTGCCCCTGGACTGTGACGTCTGCTGCTTCATTCTCCAGTGTGGCATCCTAAGTCCTCCTAAGTCCTGCAAGAGAGAGGCCCTGGTTGTCCAAGTCCCACTGCCTGAGCTCTCCAGCAGGGGTATGTGCCTGTGCTGTGACCTCAGGGTCTGAAGCTCAGGGTCATTTGTGTGCTGAGGCAGCAGGGCCAGCATGCAAGGATTAGTGCCCAGGCCAGGTCCCGCTTAGCTAGAACCTGAACTGAACCGTGGGTTCATCCAGAGATCTCTCCACTGCCCAGAGGGGGAGGCTGGAAAAGGGTATAAAGTGAACAAGCACTCAGAGGTGAGTGTGTGCTCCCACAGAAGGTGGGGCAGGCGGCCCCCAGGCTGGGAGCCTCGCCTGTCACCCCTTCTTCCTCTTCTTCCTACTCCCCCTCCTTCCTCTTTCTCCTCTTCTTCTCCCTCCTCCTTCTCTTCCTCCTTCATTGTTTTAAGGGTACTGGAGATTGAACCCAGCCCTCCATACCTAGCTCCATCCCCAGCCCATTTTTTATTTTTATTTTGAGACAGAATGTCACTGCTCAGGCTGGCCTCTGACTTGTGATCCTCCTGCCTCAGCCTCCCACAGAGCTGGGATGACCACACCCAGCTTGTCTTCCCTTCTTTCAAGTTGAAAGTCCAAAAAATTAAAAAAAAAAAAATTAAGTTGAAAATCCAAGGATAGGTGGAACAGCTGGCACCGCTGAACTGTGGTGGCCGCAGGCCTGAGGGACATTAGACAGGATGGGGTCTGGCTGGGCCATGCAGGATGGGGGTTTCACCTGCCTGAGTGGGGTCTATCTCTCTCTGCACCCAGCAGCAGCGTGTTCTGGCTCACTGTCTGGCCGTCCTCTGGGTGAAGGTGAGGTGGAGAGAGGAAGGCCTGGGTCCTGGGGCTGGGGATGGGAAGGAGCCCACCCCTTCCTGAGTACTCTGGCCTCTGCTCTGGACCCAGGGCTTTTATGTCACTGGTTTCTAGACTGGTTCTTAGGAGAAGTACATTGTCATCTTAAAAGATGATAACTAGCTAGGAGTGGTGGCACATGCCTATACTCCCAGCCCTTTGGAGGCTGAGACAAGAGGATTGTCGAGTTTGAGACCAGCCTAGGCTACAAAGTGAGCTCACAGCCGGCCTGATCTATATAGTGAGGGTGTGGAGCTAAGGCTTTCAGCCTGAGGGAAGATCTAGCAACAGTCACAAGACTGAGAGTCACCCCTGCTCCTCTTGGTACCCGCCACAGGTGAGTGCAGTGAGCTATGCCATGTCCTAGAAGTAGAAGTGTCCAAGGGCAGTGGGAAGGCTCTGCCATGGAGGAGAAAACAGCAGGGGCAGCACCAGGCCTGCCAGCTCCCCGGCTGTGACAGGGGCCACCTCTCTGGCCCTTGTACTCCCAGGGAGGACAGCGTTCTTCTGGTGACATGTAATCTATGCCACTGAGCTTACTCGTGCTAAATGTGCAGTTCAAAGGCTCTCAGCAAACTTCACAACCCAATTTTAGAGTATTTGTGTTGCTCCCAAAAGGTCCCTTGCACCTGTTATCTGGTCCCTTGTGTCTGTTTTGTGGTCATGTCCCTACCCATCCCTGTCCCAGGCAGCCACCAATCTCCTCTCTGTCTTTTCTGGATGCATCGTGTGATTGGAATCATGACACATCTGGCCTTTTGCCTCTGGATTCTGTCACTGTACAGGCTTTGAGCTGCACCTGTCTTATAGCCGGTACCAGCACCTCACTCCTTCCGTGGCAGAACTGTGTTCCATTGTACAGATAAAACACACTTTGCTTTTGCTTCACCAGTCTGTGGGCATTTGGGTTGTTTCCACTTTTTTCTTCCTCCTCCTCTGCTGCCGCTGCCTCCTCCTTCTATTTTTAATGGTACTGAGAATTGAACTCAGAACCTTCTCCCTGAACTATATCCCCAGGTGCTTTTTTATTTTGAGGGTCTCACTAAGTTCTTAAATTGGCTAGACGTGTTTCAAATTTATGACCCTCCTGCCTCAGCCTCCCAGAGTGCTGAGATTATACCCATGTACTACCAGGCCTGGCTGTTTCCATTTTTTGACTATTATAAAATAATGCTCCTGTCACCATCTGTAACAAGTCTTTGTAGGACCTGTATCTTCTTTTCCCTTGGCTTGGTAGATACTTAGAAATGACTTAGCCAGGCAATGTGGTAAATCTACTTTAATTCAATTTATTAAGCTGTGCATTCCTACCAACTTCTCCACATCCTCGCCCCACACACATTAATTCAGTCCAGCAGAGAGGAGGAGACCTGTCAGGGTGGCAGAACCAGTGCTCTGCGACCAGGCCTCCCCGACTCACAGCCCACCCTCCTTCCACCTTGGCAAGGCAGGGCCTGGACTCAGGCCCACTGGCGATGCATTCCTGAAGCAGGGCGAGGGGTAATGGGGGAGCTCCTGCCTCCATTTGGGTCACTAGCACCAGTGGAGGCCACAGTGGGGACCTTGTCTCCGGAAACAGGTAGATGGCAGATGGCATGGTCCAGGCCCTGCCCAGGCAGGAGAGGGATAAGGGACCTTTTCTCTGCTCCTGCCCTGACCTGGCCTGCGTGTTTTGCAGGCTGTCATGGGCCTGACCAGGCCCGATCGTGTCCCCTTGTCCCTCGCTCCTTGCCCTGCCCCAGGAACCTGACTCCGTCCTGAGAGTTCAGAGACAGTACGAAGCCTGGGTAGCACAGGGCAGGGATGCAGGCATCTTTTCCTGCCGTCTCCCTTAGACGAAGGCCCGTAGTGGCAGCACCCTGATGGTGCCACCTCTGAGACCAGATGGGACTGGCCAGCAGGTGGCAGCACTGCCCCGGAGTCATCTTAGAAGGCCACCCTCACCCAAGGACAAGGAGGCCCCCACCCCCAGAGTCTGGACCACTCAGACTTCCTTTGTGGGCAACTTGAGGAACTTGAAAAAGAGAGGATGTGGGAAAGTGTCCTTTATTGAACACCAGCTGTATTCTGGTTCTTTCTCACACTCCAATCTCTCCAGCCCTCACTCACCCTGAGAAATGAATCAGGCTCAGGGTGAAGGCTTCTGAACCCTCTGGGCCCAGTGGTTGGCCATCCCCATGCACCACCCACAGCTTGAGCCTTCCAAGCTTCAGAGGCCACGCGGTGCCCTGGAAGGTGTCCCAAGTGTGACTGTGGCATCAGGCATCCGGGTTCAAAGTCCTCCTGCTACTTCCTTGGTGTATGGCCCTGGGAAAGGGCTGAGCCTGTCTGAGCCACGCCGCCTATCTCTGAGCGAGCACTTGACCCACTTGGTATAGACTGGGAGCAGGTGGAGGGTGAGCTGCTGACTGCTGTTCATCCACACTAGAGAATGTGTAGTCTGGGCCTGGGGTCTGATGGTTTTCAGTGCTACCAGATCCTTCCAATGTTCTGATCCTCTGTCCCCCCTGGGTCTGTCCTCACCTGTTTCCAGGGCAGAAAGACCACACCACAGCTGGGACGAAGCAGGGAAAGTGCCAACCCTCTGTGGCTCCAGGCCAGGCTGGCCTCTTCCTCCAGGCAGCCTCCAGCCTACCTCAGCCCTGACTGCTTGCCAGCCCGTGGCCCAAAGCCCACGGTGTGTGCTGCAGCAGCAGCAGCAGCAGGAGGAGGGCTATAAGCTCACCTGACCTTTCTTGGTCCCCTGGGGACAGCTGTAGGTGTAACCACGCTGTCCTCTCCCTGCAGAGAGGGCTCTGTGGACGACCAGGGCCGATGGGCGAGTCCGCCTGCGCTTGGACCCCATCTGCTCGCAGCCTCCCTACACTGTGCATCGCATGTTCTATGAGGCCCTGGACAAGTACGGGGACCTCAGTGCTCTGGGCTTCAAGCGCCAGGACAAGTGGGAGCGCATCTCCTACTACCAGTACTACCTGATTGCCCGCAAGGCCGCCAAGGGCTTCTTGAAGGTGAGGCTGAGCCACATCCTCCCTGTCCATGTCCTATTTCCTGGCTGGTCTCCTGTCTCTGCCCCAGCTCTCTGCAGACGAGGCCTTAGAATTCGTGACTTTAACCCATCCCACTTATTGAGCCAATACTGCCTGCTGGGCTTTAGACTGAGGGTTTACATTTATTGAACCTTTGCCAAGCTCTTGACACCCACGTGTCACCGGCTATCACATTTAAAATGACCAGGCTTCTGGGGCCCTGATGAATCCCCAGGGATTCCTAGGCAGGGTGGAGCCCAGGTGTCCTGCATGGACAAAGTGTGGAGAAAGACCCGTTCCTTGCCCTTCCCTGGCTGCCTTGACTCATCCGTCTGCCTTTGTCCTGCAGCTTGGCCTGGAGCGAGCCCACAGTGTGGCCATCCTGGGCTTCAACGCCCCTGAGTGGTTCTTCTCAGCAGTGGGCACCGTGTTTGCAGGGTGCGTGACTGGGAGGGGTGGGGCTGGGTGGGCTGGCAGTGGGCAGAGAGCCGGGACGGTCACGTTACTCCCCCAGTGACGCTCTCCCTGGAGATCTCTGGGGAGGGGACTCTGGGGTAGGTAGGGGTACCCCCTGCACCTGCCCAGGTGTGAGTCCTCCGGGTGTTCTGCAGTGGGATTGTCACCGGCATCTACACCACCAGCTCCCCGGAGGCATGCCAGTACATTGCACATGACAGCCGTGCCAACATCATCGTGGTTGACACACAGAAGCAGCTGGAAAAGATCCTGAAGGTTTGGGGGAGAGGGGCCCGGTGGAGGTGAGGGTAGCTGTCCTCACAGGCCCCTTCTCTAAAGATGAGGACACCCTCAGCCAGGGCTCCCCTCATCCTAGCAGCAGACCCCACCCCAGCCACACTTTGAGCCCCAGCAGGGTGATGGTTGTCTCCCTTCCTGCAGGTCAGAAAACTGAGGTCTGCATAGCTGAAAGCTTGGGGTCACCAGGTTGGGGCTGGTACTCATGCCAGCCCACTGCCTCCCATGGCCCCTGATGGGGACAGGGTTGCCTGGGCCTCTGATTGTGTGAGAGAAGTGCGGGCAGCTCGGACCGGAGTCTCCGTGGGAAGTGGGAGTGGGGAGTGGTGTGAGGGCCCCCACGGAGCAGGCGAAGCAAGTGCCAAAGACAATACCCCCTGCAGCAGCCCGTTTCAGAACGTTGGCAGGGGCCTCTGACTCTATGAAGGCCCACCCTAACCAGCTCTGTCCCCGCACACCCACACTGAGTGATGGTGACCTGGTGACACCTCTGGCCCGGCTGCACCCAGATCTGTCGAGGTCCTCAGGTCTCCCTGTATCCAGAGGAAGCTCCAAGACTGACCTTGGATGCTGGATGTATCCCCTGGGCCTTGGTCTGCCTGTCTGCACCTCAGGGCCAAGGGGCTCCAGCCTCTCATGACCACAGGACCTGGGTCCCCAGATAGCCAGGCCTGGTGTCTCCTATACCTCCCATGATAGAAAGCAGCTATCTGGGGCTAAGGATAGCAGGGTCCTCCGTCCAGGCCATGGCCAGGTCTTAGGGCAGGAAGTCCAAATGTACATTGGCGGACAGAGAGACAAGGCACTGAGCAGCCTGGGCCAAGGACACCAGCACAGGGGGAGCGAGAGGCCCTGGGGACCTCCCAAGAGCCTAGCAGGGCTATGAGGCAGAACATGCCTGTCCCTGCGGGAAGGAATCAGGACACACACAGCTGTGACTGACTCTATGGTCACTGAGCCCAGACACCATGGAGGAACAGAGGGAAGCCCCCTCTGTCTCCAGAGTCTGGCCAGGACATAGCTCAGCCACCTGAGGACCAGGTCCTCTGAATCAGGATGGCTTCAGGGAGTAAAACCCGTGCTGTTGTCCAGGACACTGAGCGTGGTTAGTGCCCCACAGTGCCATCTTGAAACTCACTACAAGGCTGGAGCTGGCCCCCACATTGGCATCGTGTACCCAGATGGGGCTGCACCCAGATCCAGGCTCCCAGGGGTGGCTCGAAGCCACCTGTGTGCCCTCTCATCTGCTGTGTGGTGGACCTGTCTTTTGTGTCCAGTGGAGGTTTGTTGAGTGGCACTCTTCCCTGCGAGGACTGCCCTGCCTCTTCACAGTCCCATCTCTGCCCCTCTCCTGCCAAGTCCCGGGCTTGCACGGGCTCCCTTTGGATCATCCCCATCCTGTGTGGCTGGGTAAAGGCTTTCATGTTGGGAGAGGACAGATAAGTGTGAGTCACACGACCTAAGAAAACTTCTGTGATGAGGAGAGCAGAACATCCCAGCGCCCTCCTTGTACCCCAGTTCTTGGCAGTGGTTGGCAGAGATTCCCAGTACTGGCTGCTCAGGCATCCTAAGACCTAGTGTGGCCCAGATGTTCTCAGATTTGAGGGCCTCAGAGACCCCAGTGGCCTTGGGTGGTTCCTGAGCCACTGTTCACAGACCTAGTCACAAGTGGACCTAGCCCCCCGCCACCAACCCTGGGCCAGCTTTGACCTGAGGTCTTGGTGGTTTGAGATTTGTCTGGGAGCCAAGCTGGCAGGACCTGGGCTGCCACACATGGGGTCATTGGTGAGGGAGCCCCACATTCCTCCAGACTCTCCCTTATATCAGGATCCAAGGAGTGGAGGGCTGGGGAGCTCACAAAGCCCCAGTAGATCTGACATGCTCCTCGGAGTAGATTGTTGATCTCATTTAAATGCCACCTCCTATCTCCATCTGCAGCCAGAGAAACTGAGGCTGAGAGTAGGGAATGACCACTTGGGCCACTGTTTAAAATAAATTCTGTACTACAAAGGCTTTTGATACAAAAGCGCATAGAACCGCCCCAACCTCCTATCTGTGTCAGATTCCATCACTGTCAGTGTGTTGGTCCACTCTTCATCCTTCGATCCTTCCATGTGCAGAAGCATTTAAAGGCAAACCTCTGTCTTTCAGGCTCCTCTAAAAAATGCAAACTCTTCCTTAAATAATTTTTGTAACTTTATCATGAGTAAAATAGTTCTTTTACATCACCTAATAGACACAGTTTTTTGTCAGTGTTTTCATTATAGTAAAACATACATGACATGAGCTGGGCGTGGTGGCGCACACCTCTAATCCCAGCACTTGGGTGGCTGAGGCAGGAGGATCGTTGAGAGTTTGAGACACCAGCCTGGGCTACAAAGTGAGCTCAAGGCCAGCCTGAACTGCATGCATAGCGAGATCCTGTCTCAGAAAGACCAAAAAAAAAAAGTAAAAGACATGACACGACACCTACCATCTTAATATTTGCATAGTTGTGCAACCCTCGCCACCGTCTATCCCCAGAGCTCGGGTTTTGCCAAATTGAAATTCAGCACAGTAAGCCATGACTCCCTGCAAAGTAGCCAGAAGAGAGGGTGTCAGGTGGCCTCACTCTGAACAAACCATACGTGTTTGAAGTGACAGCTATGCTCATTGCCTTGTTGGGATCTTCACACAGTACAGCCTGTACTAAAATAGCACATTCAACACCATAAATCTGTACAATTATTAGGTGTTAATTTAAAAAATCTTTTTAAGTGAACAAGCAACAAAAACAACAACAACAAACCAACCTCCTCACCCCTCCTCCCTCTAGTCCTTGGCTGCCACTGTTCTACATTGGGGCTCACATCCTTTCTGGTTGGCTTATTTAAATCAGGCTCCGAACCAGGCAGAATGTGCAGATCTCCTAAGTATCTTCTAATTCAGAACAAAGTTTTGCTCTTTGTTTCCCACGTGGTAGACCAGTGTGGTCCCCAGTGGGCGTTACTACCTGGGAACGTGCTGGAAATACAAACCTGCAGGCCCCACCCAGCTCTGCTGAATGAGACACTCAGGGGCGTGGGCCTGGCACTCACGCTCATCAGCTCTCCTGTGGCATAGAGCCATAGACAGGCTGCAGAAACTGTCAGTGTCTTGCACAGTCTCAGGTTCGGGATGTGTCTGCCCGCCTCCTTTCCGGTCCTTTGCCAGCCCCTCTCCCCCACACTGGGGATGGAATTCACTCAGGGCTTTGCACTGAGGTATAACCCCAGCCCTGTTATGTTTATTTATGTATCTATTTGAGTTTGCTGTACTGGGGATCTAACCCAGGACCTTCACATTGCGCTCAACTCAGCTCCTTTTATTGCTAAGTTGCCCAGGTTGGGCTCTAACTTGCATTCCTCCTGCTTCAGCCTCCCAGAGAGCTGGGATTAGCAGTGTGCACCACATCACACCCGGCTTCCTCCTCGGTCCTTTAACTCCTTCCTCTAATCTGTTGATCTAAATGCTGTTACATTTCATGTGAGAATTTTCCTGGCAGACACCTCATGGTGGTACTGGATATTTCCTAGTGTATGGCTTTCAGCGACAACAACATCAGCCCCACTACTGTTCCCAGGGCTCAACGTCATCTGGACCTGGGTGGTGACTGGGTCACTGCTGCAAAACTTCCCAGCTGCCTTCTTTATGGTTTTAGCATCCATTGTTCCTCTTGGACTGAATTAATTATTGCACGAGGGTGGAAAATGTTGACTTGCTCTTTTACTGGCAGAGGATTCTTGCCAAAGGAAGACCTAGCCCTTGCCACACTCTGCTCTCTGGTATCTGAAACACCCTGTGTACACAGCAAGTGTGGTGACAGAATCATGGCCCATCTGATGACAGTACCATGCATATTTCAGAAGCATGCACTCGCCATTAGCTGGGTAGAATGTTCTGTAAGTAGCGTGTCAAGTTAGTTGACAGTCTTGTAATGTTGGTTAAATCTTCTATATCCTTATGAGTTTTCTGTCTATGAAATGCTGAGACAGGAAGTGTCAGATCTCCAATTATTACTATAGATTTAGCTATTGTTGCTTTTAGCTCTGTCGGTTTTTGCTTTGCCCAGTCTGGAGGCTGTTATTAGACACATACATATTTAGATTGTTACCCTTTTGCATTAAGAAACGTCCCTCCTCATCCCATGTGCTAGTTCTTGTCCAAACCTGCTTTGCCTCAAAGTAATATATGCACTCCAGGTTTCTTATGATTAGGGCTTGGCTGTGTATTTTTTTATTTATTTCTTTTACTTTGAACCTGTGTCTTTATATTTAAAGTTTCTTCTGGACAGTATGCAACTGGGTTTTATCTTTTTATCCAATCTGAAATGATAGGCATGAATCCACCAAATGGTTGTGTGTCTTCTGTCTGTCCCACAGTTCTCTGTCCCTTCTTTCCTTCCCCCTTTGAGTTGAGCTTCTGTTTTCTTCTGAGACTCCATGTTTGCCTCCACTGCCTTATCAGCCACGCTGTTTCTGTGTCAGTGTGGGCTGCAGAACTTGCAATGTGCATCTGTAATTTCTCAGTGTCACCCAGTGACACCGTGATGCAGAATGGTCCCCTGTGTCTATGGGGTCCACGTCATTATTCACCAACCTCAGATAACAATATCTGTAGCAGGGACATACGGACTTTTTCCTGTCACTGTTCTCTAAATGACGCAGTACTGACTGTAGACAATGTTTATGCTCTGTTGTACAAGGCTTCTAGAGGTGCTTTGACGCATGCTGGAGCATGTGTGCAGAGCATGCTATCTCATACACGTGACTTGAGGCATCCTCTGCAGGGATATGTGTCTACTCTTGTCTCTGTGCTGCCTGTTTTGCTTCTATATAAGTTACAGACCTCAAATACGTTACAGTTTAATATCTTTCAGAGAAATTTGCAGAAAGGAAAATGTGTTTTGCATTCACCCACACTTGTCATTTCTGACCCAGAGCGCTGTTACGTAGATCTAAGCTTTCCTCTGCTCTCACCTTCCTTCTGCCTTGAGAATGTTCCTCCGCCTTGCTGGTCACATATGTCTGATGATGACACACATGCTCGGTTTTTTTGTTGTCTGGGAAAGTGCTGAATTTTGGCCTCTTTTTTTTTTTTTTTTTTTGCGGTACTGGGGAACGAACTCAGGACCCCGCGCTTGCTAGGCAGGCGCTTATTCCACTGAGCTATATCCCCAGCCCTTGGCCTCATTTTTAAAAAATTTCATCTGGCTTGTAATTCTGGGATGAAAAGGTTTCTTCCTCCAGTTTTCCTTCTCCTACGCAAAGGCTGCATTCAGCCCTACACATTCCTCTGTTCACTTTCTCTACAGGTATCTCAGTGCAGGACTCTCTTCTGTCCCCGTCCCTCTCCTCTCCGTGGTCACCCAGTGCTCCACTGTGTGGCTGGACCCTTGTTTGTCAGCCAGCTCCCTGGTCCTGCTGGTTTCCATCTCCCTGCCCTCCCCACCTGTACTGCTCCAAGTTCTCACGATGTGAAACCATGAGTGAAGAGTATCGATGGTCCCACTGGGGTCAGGGGTCAGAGATGGGAGACCTAGAGCCCTTGGCTGTGTGGTGCCTGCCAAGTACTGGCAGAGGAGGTTCTTCTCAGGATGTGACCTGTTCCTTGCTAATGTCTGGTTTGCTTTTCCCATCAATGTAGATCTGGAAAAACTTGCCACACCTGAAGGCAGTGGTGATATACCAGGAACCTCCTCCCACGAAGATGGCCAATGTGTACACGGTAGGGGGGGTTAGGCCCTGGGTGAAGAGGGGCCATCTGGGCCCACCTACTGACAGTGCTGGCCATGTCCCCAACCTGGCTGCAGATGGAGGAACTCATGGAGCTGGGACATCAAGTTCCTGAAGAGACCCTGGACAGCATCATCGAGGCCCAGACACCCAACCAGTGTTGTGCCCTGGTCTACACATCGGGCACCACCGGGAACCCCAAGGGTGTGATGTTGAGCCAAGACAATGTAGGCTGATGTCCAGACAGGTTGCTGGGTGGATTGGACCCCAGCTCCCTCTAGGAAGGCCCTGGTCCAGCGTAGCAGAGAAGGGAAGGGAAGAGAGCTCAGGGGGTCCCATTTTGGGGGCTTTCAGGCCTTTCGACTCCCCCAGGATGGCACCCACTCAGAGTAGCCCCGAATCCCAGGGTGACCATGGTGGTGAACATGGCCAAGCGTGGTAATGACACTGGGCACCCTGTCTGCCCCCAGATCACATGGACAGCACGGTATGGCAGCCAGGCGGGTGACATCCAGCCGGCTGAGGTCCAACAGGAGGTGGTGGTCAGCTACCTGCCCCTCAGCCACATTGCTGCCCAGATCTATGACCTGTGGACCGGCATCCAGTGGGGGGCCCAGGTGTGCTTTGCAGAGCCTGATGCCCTGAAGGTCAGTGTGCTCTGCCACATGGGTGTGTGTGTAGATGTAGGCTACGCAGGGTGTGGCTCATGCCTGTGCCCTGCTGTGCACCTGTGGGTGGGTGGCACCGATCAGAGAGAATGTGTCAGCTTTGCTATATAGTTTGATGCAAATACCCAAACACAGGGAAACTGAGGACGTTAGATTGAGTTGAGTCACAGTGCCTCAAGGATGACCTGTTTAGAGGACCCTCATGGATGGTTACCAGGTGGCTGCAGCCCTCCTGCATCCCAGCTTTCTTATTTAAGCCACTGGGGAAATCTGCCAGCCCTACTAGGCTTCTCTGACCTGGTATCTCATGGCCCAAACAGTCATCTGTCTGTTCCTAAAGCAAGCACTGTGCAGGGAAATAGGGCTGTCCTGTTATAGTAGCAAAGGAAGATCTCCACCCTAAAGAGCTGGAAGGGGACTGAGCTGTTTCTAAAGTACTCCGCCCCCTGGCACCCAGACAACACCCAGGTCTTGTCTACAGAGGGCGGGTGAGGGGATAGCAGTGAATCCCCAGGCAGCGGCAGGCAGCCCCGTCCCAGCCTCCATGAGCAGTGGGCGTGCCAGGCATACCTGGCAGGGGGAGGGGCCTCCGGATCTCCTCACCAGGCCTCTCTGTGGGGACAGGGGAGCTTGGTGAACACACTGCGTGAGGTGGAGCCCACATCCCACATGGGCGTGCCACGCGTGTGGGAGAAGATCATGGAGCGCATTCAGGAGGTGGCCGCTCAAGCTGGCTTCATCCGGCGCAAGATGCTGCTGTGGGCCATGTCGGTGACGTTGGAGCAGAACCTCAGCAGCCCCAGGAGGTACGGGAGCCTGGGGGTGAGAAGCAGGGGCAGCCAGCTGGCTGGGAGTGTGGGGAAAGTTCCTGTTGGTGCATTTGTTCTGGCACTGTGGAGAGGCGCTGTCCATAGCTGTCCATGTCTCCACTGACCACAGCCTGGAGGAGACCTTGGCACCTGTGAATTCAGGCTGGGAGGGGTGAACCACTTCCTCAGGAGGGGAACGCACCTCCTGAGGAGCGGCCCCGGAGTCTCCCATGGGTCCTGCTCTCTGAGGCCTAGGTGACTGAATTTCCACCTTCTCAGCCCTCCTGCCTGTCACAGTATGGCTCCCATCTCTCCCTGCCCCTTTTGATTGCCTGTCAAGTTCCCACCCAGTGCTGGGAGGCTCAGTGATGCGGATCTGGATGAGTTTCAATTACAAAATAGTTTCTGTGACCAGACTCTGAAACAGTATCCTGTTCCATGAAGCACTGAGGCGTCTGTACACCTCCAGCTTCATGCACACAAAGTGAAGCGTGAATATATATGAACCCAGTGTTTGCAGGCTTCCAAGGGGATTACACGTATGTGTCCATGTGAGTCTATCATGCACACGCCAAGCCTCTGCATGTATGTATGGCATGTGCACAGTCTGCATGCATCTGTCAACAGCTGGATCTGCCTGACTCTGGCTCATGGCACACTTGCTCACAATTGCATGCACACCAGTATTTACACGCATGTTCATGGCACCAACCAATCAGAATAGACACTTGGGAGGGGTGTGGCTCGATGGTAGAGCACACAATCAGCATGAGCGAGACCCCGGGTTCAAGCTCCAGCACCAAAAAACAAAAAGCAGAGACCCCCAGAAGGGCTATGTCAGTGTGTCCCACAAAACAGCCACTCTGTGTGTGTTTCCTTCCTTCTGTGGACCTCACTCCTCTCCCACAGTGATCTGAAGCCCTTCACAGCCAGGCTGGCAGATTATCTGGTGCTGGCCAGGGTCCGCCAGGCACTAGGCTTTGCCAAGTGCCAGAAGAACTTCTATGGAGCAGCCCCCATGACGGCTGAGACACAGCGCTTCTTCCTGGGGCTCAATATCCCCCTATATGCAGGCTACGGCCTCAGCGAGACCACGGGTCCCCACTTCATGTCCAACCCCTACAACTACCGGCTCTACAGGTGAGGCACGGCCCACATACCCTGCTGATACCCTGCTTCTCTGTGCACACTGCAAACCTGACCACAGGGCCAAGTGCAACCAAGTTCTAACACTGATCCTGGGCTAAGGCCCTGCTCATCCTCCTCGGCCACCAGGTGGTCTTCGGTATGTGAGGCATGGCTAAAACAGCCCTAACACCCCAGGTGCCCCAGCACCATCCTCTCCGTAAGGTGGGTCAAATCCAAGGGGCACCCAGGAGGCTGCGGTTGGGGTAGGAATGAGAAAGGGCCATCCTGCTAGGGGGCAAGAAAGAGTTCTGGATGGGCCCTAAAGCACTGTCTGCTATGTTTCCATCCCCTCTATCTGCCAGCCCAACCCAAGCTCCAAGTTTTACCACTCACATTTCATCCATCCATGTAGTCAGTCACCAAAAAAACCTTTAACCCCACCTTTCCACTCTAAGTCCCCCATTATATATAGAAATCCTAGGAAAAGAGCCCCGGTGATCAGTGAAGACTGAGAGGTTGGGGGCCTGGGGTCCAACGGCAGCTGATCCCAGGCTCCCCCTTCCCCCGTCCTTCATGCCAGCTCAGGCAAGCTGGTGCCTGGCTGCCTGGTGAAGCTAGTGAACCAAGATGCAGAGGGTATCGGTGAGATCTGCCTATGGGGCCGCACCATCTTCATGGGCTACCTGAACATGGAGGACAAGACATGCGAGGCCATTGACTCTGAGGGCTGGCTACACACAGGTGACACAGGCCGCCTGGACCAGGATGGCTTCCTCTACATCACAGGGCGCCTCAAAGGTAAGTGCCCTGCACCCAGGGGGTGCCAGGAGGGGTCCACTCCCACCATGGTGGCACCGAGACCTCTGTGTGGCAGTCTTGGGTTCCTCCCTCCTTTACTTAGCCCACTTTCTACAGGCAGGAGCTGTTATCACCATTATCGAGGCCACAGGGAGGTGAGGTAGCTCGCCAAGGTCACTCAGCTTGTGGATGGTGGGAGTCACATCCCCTAGAGAAACAAGGCAGGGTATCCTGGAAGATCCAAGGGCATAAACATGAGGTTTCTCTGCAGACAGGGGTGGGGTAGAAAGCAGGACATGAACTAGACATAAAATTTAGAATAAAACATGAGACTTCAAGGACATTTCCCAGGGAGAGTGGGAAGCAAGCTGGGGAGATCTCCGAGGAAAAATGTTTTGCTTCCTTTACACAAGTGAGTGTAACATGCATGTACGGGCACCCACATGTATCCAACACACACATACACGTGCACACATGTATATGCACACACACGTGTACGTGCACGCACATACACATGCACACACATGCACACACTTCACAGAAGGAACTGAATCTTGGCAATTGGAAAGCACACAAACAGGTGTTCCGTTGCGTCCAGGTTCTGAATGATGGAGACATGGACCCTGGGGAGGGACAGGGCAGCCTGTATTTGTGCCCCAGGTTATGCAGGCCTAGGAGCTCAGCTGGTGAGATCCGGTGTTGCCACATACACCACCTGGTGTTGGCCTTTTGAAACAGCAAGTGAGTGACCCCATTTCTTTGGGAGATGAAAGTAGCCAGAACACAGAATTCAACCAGAGCTGGTCCTGTTTTTAGAAACAGGGTGGAAACATCTTGACCAAATGCATAATCAGCTGGCCCAGTATTGTGTCTAGAAAAGACCATTATGTTCCCATGTTCCTACAGTGCCACCTTGTTCTTTATCAAGCAGTTGTCTAGGAGAGGTCTATCTTTGGATACTTCTGTTCTATTGATCTATTTTCCAGTTCTTGTACCAATATTCCAGGGTCTTAATTTCTTTTTTCCTCTTCCTTCTTTCCTTCCTTCTTCCCTCCCTTCCTCTCTCTCTCTCTCTCTCTCTCTCTCTCTCTCTCTCTCTCTCTCTCTCTCTCTCCCTCTCTCTCTCAATCTCTCTCTCAATCTCTCTCTCTCACTTTTCTTCCTTTTTTGCTCTTTTTGAGACAAGGTCTCACTCTGTAATTCAGCCCAGCCTTGAACTCACTTTGTAGCCCAGGCTGGCCTCAAACTCACATTGATCCTCCTGCCTCAGCCTCCTGAGTGCTGGGATTATAGCCAGCACACCTATAGCTATTAGAGATCTTCATTTCTGTGACTTTATGGTAGGGCTGCTGTTATAGCCCCAGGCCCAGCACGTCCTAAGACCTTGTTTATCAGGGACCTGGCCAAGATCCCCAACTGCTTGTATGAGGAGTACATTGAAAAGATTAAATAAGAAACAGAAAAATTTAGTAATGCATGAAGAGGGGCTTGGAGGTCAGTGCCTCAGGATGGGCAGAGGCCAAGACACTCCAAGCCAGCCACTATACACCACTGGTGTATACAATCACAGGAGGGATTAGCGGAAGATGCAAGGTCATGACTTAGAGGCAAAAATGGATAGTTCGGGCTGACTCCAGAGGGCAGAGATGATCTTATGCTGAAAAGGACCTTGTGATGGAGTGTTTTAAAATTCTGGTGGTTTTAGTTTTAGTCTTAGTCAGTGGGAGAGGATGGCCTGTCTCTGAAGAGATCATGGAAAATCTCAAAAGGGTAATAGCAATAATCCCAAGCCTCCATTTATCCCTTCGGGAGGTATGCAGAATTAGCCATTGTGGTTTGTGGTCCCCAACACTTGATCCCAAACTATCCCCAGCCCCAGGGAAGCTCTGGGTGCCAGTCCTTTCTATCTCTCTTAACACTACCTGCAACCCCAGAGGCTATGCGTCTGCTTACATCCACCTCTGTCTGCCAAACCCACTCCTACTCAGCATGCACTGGGGCCGGTGCCCCCTGCCACACGGTGCCTATTCACCCCTTGCCTTGCTGCTGTATGCAGTTGGCAGGGAGCCAGACACAGCGGGCACAAGTGAGCTTTGTTGACTCAGATGGGTAGGAGTAGAGCACAGTCTCACTCCAATCGGCCAGACCATCTTTGCGGACTTTTCTTCAAAGACCAGTTAGTGTACTGAGCTTTGCACATAGAGTTGCCTCAGCCTTTTTTCTTTTCAATTTTTAAAACTTTGTATTAGTCCACATTTGAAGCACATGGTTACATTCACCAAGGGGAGCTGGTGCGTGTCCGTAACGCACATCTCAGCTCTCTGCACGTTCCCTCCCTCCCCTCCCTTCCCTCTGTCAGGATGAAAGGTGACCCATGGGTAAGTAGAAAAAAGCTATGAGAAAAGCTCAGCAAGGGAGAGGTTGGTGTGGATTGAAGGGAGGAGGACTGGACCGTGCAGAACAGGCTGTCTGTGGGCAGATAGGAAGAAGGGGATGGGGCACGCCGTGGGAAGGGCACCAGCTCCATAAGAGGCACTGACATGGTGGCTCTGGAACTGGACTGGGTTTAAACCTTAACTCTGGTACCTACCTGTGCGTGACCTTGGACATTGCTGATCCTCCCTGTGTCTGTTTCCTCATCTGCAAAATGATAAGGGAGCTGGCTTGCTCGTTGTGCTGGGCTTGGTGTAAAAGCTCTGTGAGTAGGGGGTCGGGGCCTAAGTCAGAGGCAACGCCTGCTACAGGGGTGGGAGGGTACCGCAGAAGGAGCCAAGGCTGGACTTCTGGGTGGAGTGTCCTCGGGGGCACCCTGGCCTCTGTGAGTGTAAGAGGCCAGGGCACTGCCCGTGCTCAGGGCAGCCAAGCTGGGGATGAGGCCAGGTTGTGCTCAGCCAGCACGTGGTCTACACCAAGTGGGACGGGTTTACCTTCCCCAGAGCTGATCATCACAGCGGGTGGGGAGAATGTGCCCCCGGTGCCTATCGAGGAGGCCGTGAAGACGGAGCTGCCCATCATCAGCAACGCCATGCTGATTGGTGACCAGAGGAAGTTCCTGTCCATGCTGCTCACCTTGAAGGTGTGTGGGGTGCTGGGCCTGAGGGGAGAGGTTGCAGCCTGACAGCAGCCCTGCAAGCCAGGGCTCATCTGGCTTGATTCTGAGAGCAGTTATAGCACAGGGAAAGTCCTCTGTCCCCAACAGGCCACTTAGGCGAGGCGTCCCCTCCCCCAGCAGGAACTCAGGTCCCAGCATTGTAGACAGACAGGAGCAAGGCCCCCTTTTCCAGATGATGACGTCACTGACTGAGGGCTCAACATGGTGGCACTGTTCATTCTAAGACCCTCCCTGAAGCAGCCCACGTTATTAGCACCTCACTGTCTGCTTCCTGCAGAGCAGGCCAATGCTTACCTACCTTCTGGCTTTTCAGTGCACACTGGACCCAGACACTTCTGAACCAACAGACAACCTGACAGAGCAAGCTGTGGAGTTCTGCCAGAGAGTGGGCAGCAGAGCCAGCACCGTGTCTGAGATCGTGGGCCAGCGGCATGAAGCTGTGTACCAGGCCATCGAAGAGGGGATCCGCAGGGTCAATGCAAATGCAGCCGCCCGGCCCTATCACATCCAGAAGTGGGCCATTCTTGAGAGAGACTTCTCCATCTCAGGAGGAGAGCTGGGTAGGTTCCACTGTCCCAGGGACTGTGGGAAGCAGAGGCCACACAGTGCCAGGCAGGAGTCCATGAGGAAGAAGTCGTAGCTGGCGAAGTTCTGGGATGGGGCTTTTGATATGGCAGTCATATATATTCCTGTGGGAGGACACTGACCACCAAGATTGTGGGTGTGTGGTTGTGCAGAGCCTGGGAAATGTACAGTTGACCCTGTGTAGCTGTGGGTTCCTCACAGGTGGATGCAGCCATCTATACATGGAAACCATTTGGGAAAAAAATGCTCCTGCTACACTGAACATGTAGACTGTGCTATTGTAGTTATTCCCTAAACAGCACAAGGAACAGCTCTTTACATAGCATTTCCATTGTGTTGGCAACAGGTATTGTAAGTAAAGATGATTCAAGGTGTTTGGAGGACATGCCTAGGTTATATTCAACTATTCTGTTTTGTGTAGGTGTTTGAGCATGGTGGGCTTTGATGTCTAGGGTAGAGGATCCTGGAACAACAAATCCCCCAGAATGCCAAGGGGTGATTGTATAGGATATATGCCAGGACTTATTAATTTGAACACAGCCATTGGTTTTCCTTTGATTGCGGGACTATTGTCCTTTTCAAATCCCAACAGACCTACCAGGTAATGCCTGACCCTGCTGGTGTTCAAACTGGTGTTGCCTAGCCATAGGGGACACTGCTGTCATCTGCAGTCAGCTCATGTGATGAGTTAAGGGATGACACTGTCTAGACCACAATGCAGGGTCAGAGAAGCCTGAGGTGCATCCTCAGTTGGCCAGTGGAAGTCACCCCTGACTGTGGCATCTTGGGGTGCTCATGGCACATGGCACCCCCTCAATGCCAGCATGGCTAAACTCAGTGGGACCAGCTTCAGCAACACTGAGTGGTGACTGGAGGCCTCAACATCTCGTTGTCTGGGGCTAACAAACTGAACCCAAGGTCAAGCAGATACAAGATGTCCTCCCTCAGCAGATGCTGATATTGAAGCTTCCAGTTACAAGTCAGGGGTGACATAGGCTACCCAGGACCTCAGCCATGCTTCACGTTGGAAAAACCAAAGCCGAGAAAAGTGACTGAGGGAGGAGGTCTCATTAACACCTTGACAGGGGCTCCACACTCCATCACAGTACACTAGAGCTGTCCCCAGAACACAGAGGCCCTTAGAGTATTAGCTATCCGTTGCTGTGTAACGATCGCCCCCTAGTGGAGCAATAAACACTTGTCTTTCAGTGAGTCGGGGAACCCCACATCTCAGCTGTAGTTCTGGCTGGAGTCTTTCCTGAAGTCAGTGCCTCTGTCATGTGACTGTGCTTCCTTGCTTGCTGTGAGACAGACCTATTCTGGGCCTGGGTGCCTCTCCATGGGCCGCCATAATACCACATAATATGGCAGCCGGCTGGTCCCAGGGAGATGATATTTAAGAGCTTAAGGAAGAAGCTGTAAGAGTGTTTATTTCTGGTTTTGGACTAGATTATAGGCCCTCTGTATCTGCATGTTTCACACCCACAAAAGACAACCAGCCTTAGGTTGAAAATATTCTTTTAAATGAATCTGTATTAAACATGTACAGACTTTTCCTCGCCATCATTCCCTAAACAGTAACAGTGCATCTATTCACGTAGCATTTATTTGGCATTGTAAGTAACCTAGAGATTATTTAAAGAATGTGGGGCAAAAAATAAATGAATGAATGAATGAATGAATGAATGAAGCAAGCATATGGGAGAAGCTGGGCATGGCAGTGAAGACCTTTAATCACAGCATTCTAGGACACTGAGGCAGGATGATCATAAGATTTAGCCCAGCCTGAGCCACTTATCAGTTTAGCAAAATCCTGTCTCAAAATACTATTAAAAAAAAATGAGGGGAGGCAAGGTTATACACTGGTGCCTCGGTTCACAAACTGAGTTCTTTCCACAATTCTGGGCACAAACCAAATTGGACAAGAACTGAATCAAGGTCCAAATAGAACCTAGCCATTGAATTTGATTCAGTTCTGGCCCAATTGGGTTTGCAACCAGAAACGTGGAAAGAAGTAAGTTCGTGAACCAACACACCGCTGTAGCTCCATGAGGCCCCAGGTTCAATCTCTAGTACCAGGACGGGCAGTAGAGGGGAGCACACGCCTGTGCTATACACAAATACTATGCCATTTCTTTTTATCTTTTCGAAGTGGAAAGAATTTATTGCAAGAAAGAAAGCTTCTATCTAAAAGGGACAGAAGGGGGCCCAGAAAGTGGGTTGCCCCTACTATGCCATTCTATGTAAGGACTTGCGCACTTTCAGATTAAGGCATCTACTGGGAAGCAATGCCCAGTGGATCCTGGGAGACAAGTATATTCATTCAAGGGACAGAATCCAAGTGAGTGCAGCGTCAGGGATGGGCACAGGTCACAGGCAAGACAGCTATGGCTCACATTGCCTCCCTATCCACTGGGAAGCAACTACAGTCATTTCTGACCTATGCATTGCTGTTGGTCACCAACCAGCCCTGGGTACCGCAGGAGCCTCCTCAGGGGGTGGTGCCCAGAGGCTCGGGTCTGAGAGGCTGGTGCCTTGCTCTGCCTTCCTTGCCTGGCCCGCTCCTGAGTCTGCTTCTTTGCACCTCTTAGAATCTGCAGAGCCTGGGCCTCACTTCTTCCCACTTCTCTTTTAGGTCCCACCATGAAACTCAAGCGGCTCACAGTCCTGGAGAAGTACAAAGATATCATTGATTCCTTTTACCAAGAACAAAAGTAACTGGGCTCATCCTTGTGATTCCTAATGAGTAGAGAAGGCAGCCTCTGCCTGTGGAGGTGTCTCCAAGCTCCAGGCTCTCCCGTGCGGCCACAGAAACTCAGGTCTGTCTGGCCTCCAGGCCAGGGTTCGACTCCGACATCTACAACTCCAAGAAGCTCACGTGCGGGTAGTTTAAATTCTGCTTACGTGTTCAGGTGATAAAATCAACTCTCCTTTCACAGCTAAAGGGTTGATACTGCTCGGCCCTAACTCCAGGGAGACCTAACAAGCCATAGCTCAAGAGCTCACCAGAGGCCGGGCAGGGGTGGGGAGTCATCTTACTAGTTTGTGCTGCAGGTAAAGCCATCTAGCTCACTTAACGGCCAGACTTACTCTGGAATCTTCTTGGACACTGCCTAATGAAACTGCTGCTGCCATGTGACTGTATTTAATATGTAATATGAATATTAAACTTTTAACATAACTGTCAGCAAGTACTTGGTTTTTGTGTCAGTTGAGCAAGCAGGGCACAGAGCAGTATTTAACCCATGGGACAGTGTGGCTGGCATGGGTGACCATTTGCACAGTTCGTGCCAGGCAGGGTGGGTCAGTAGGGTGACGGAGTAGCTACAGCCCATTCTGACATCAGTGAGTTACCATCAGGCCATCCTCCTACTCTGTCCTCTGAGTGGTCATTCTTAGCAATAAGCTGAGCTGAATAGCCCCAGGGCACCTGACCAGGAAAGGCAGAAGGCATACATCTTGGTTGTTTTGGAATTCTTTATTTCTGTGAACCAAGAGCCACTGGTAATTAGCGCAATCTAATAAAACAAAGGAAGCAGTAGCATAAACAAAATAAAACACATGTAAAGATTGCTGGTCTGGTTACACGCTTAAAAAATGACCCACAGGAGGACATCTGTTAAGAAATCCCCTTGCGATCTGAGGACATTATGCAAAGCCACAGGTTTGCATACTGACGGGTAAGGGGAGACGTGTTGCCTTTGATATGGGGCCAAAGTGCATCTGATCATGCTGCGGAGCCGAAGGTCACAGGCTGACAAGATGGGGCTGCGGGGTGAGCTGTTTCATGAATCTGTTCCCTCTGCAGTGGCACCTCAGGCAGAGGGCACGGACTGGCTGAAGGGCACAATGATTTGCGGGAGGCACAGGGGCAGCCGCTGAGATGTGAAGTCAATAACCAGCACCCTGGCTCAACTGCAGCTGAAACAGCAAGGAGCAGACCTTGAGCAGTGCTGCCCAGCAGTAGCAGCAAATGGAGGCACCTCCCTGCGGTGATGGTAGGGGGCACGTGACAGGGTCGGCTCCCGGCCCAGCTCAGGCAGCACAGGGCTGGGGGCCGTGATGACGTGGGATAGTGACAGTGTATCCAGGGCGACGGTGGCAGCCCCCATGGCTTCATCGGGAGCCAGAGTGTTGAACCTCAAAGTAAAATCATCAAATACACGGTACATGTGCGACTTTGTACACAATATATTATCTGTATCATCTTAACAAAATTATATTGCTCATGGATCTGAAATTTTTATTCATAATTCATATAAAGGAACCATCTGCCTTTATTTTCCATATGGCTAAGAAATACAGCATTTTTGCTGTTTTAGATGTGAACTTTCCCAGAATATTTCTCTGTGCCCGTTTAGCTTTATAAGAATGTCATCTTGTGCTATTGTATCAACGTCTTGTTTTATTTCCATTATGTTTCTCATAAACTGAAGATAGGACCTTTGTTTAAAAAGTTACATGTTTTCTCTCATTAATTCTGTATCATACTATTTACAGCGGAGGAAAAATTATTTAAACTAAAGTGTAGAATGGTTAACAATGGCAAATGATACAGTCCACTTAAGAGTTTACAAAACAGTGTTTACCAGATAAGACATTTAATAAATAAAACAAGCACTTGGAAAAAAGTCCTTTGAAAGCAGGTCAAAGACATCCCCTGCATCCTTTGCACAGACTGGTTAAAAAAAGGCCAGATTTTAAAATGTGCTGTCGAGAAATGAGCAAACCAAATGCACACAGAATGGCAGGTGCCTACAGAGAGCTTTATGAGGCGGTGTCCATGAGGAGTGACTGCAGCATACACCACTGATGACTGTTAATCTAAATCTTTCACTCGGCGACAGATTTCTTCTGTGAAGTCAGAGCACTTTGAGTTGCCTCCCAAATCTTTCGTTAAACTCTGAGAAAAGGAAACAGCCAGAATAAATAAGGACCCATGCTCCGAACTAAAGCACGGATACTGTCATTCAAGGCCTCCAGAGAGATGTGACCCGAGCAGGGAGCTTACCTGCTCCAACCTTCACTTAGCTGCTCTTCTCAGAGTTAGGCTCCCACATACCATCTACTCCCCAGGAGGAGCAGGAGACCCCACCACAGGGAGTCCATAAGAACACTCAGAAACACAGATGCTCCTGCTACGAAAGGCAGGACCAAACTTTCTCCTTTGTTCATACATGAGTCCCTAAGAGAATGCTGTCTGATTATGCATATTTAAATAAAAGAAGCCAGGCATGGTGGGGCACACCTATAATCTCAGCACTTGGGATGCTCAATCAGAAGCATCCCTGTGAGTTTGAGGCCAGCCTGGGCTACAAAGTGAGTTCAAGGCCAGCCTGAACTGCATAGCAAAACCCTGCCTCAAAAAGACAAAAAAGGAAGGAAGGAAGGAAGGAAGGAAGGAAGGGAGGGAGGGAGGGAGGAAGGAAGGAAGAAAAGAAAAACTAAACAAGAGGTTTTACAAGTCTGGTAAATTTTTGAAGCTTAAAATGCTTAACATATACTCTGATCTATTTTTAGAAGCTACAAAACAAATACCAGGGTTGGTGATACAGCTCAGTGGCACAGGGCCT